>OY720441.1:51853131-52059707 GCA_963082915.1 Dolichopus griseipennis
TCCATCAGATAAAAGTTCAAATATCCCATAATAAAATTAATAAGATTATATATTGGTTGTTTTGGTTTTGATGAAGAGCATAATATCTAAGAGTGGATTTATGTTGTAGCTACGATCAGGGATAATAGTGGCGATTACAGCAAAGTGAATAAAACTGTATACATGATTTAAACAGAGGTGTTTATATTGGAGCATTGTTTTGACTATCGATAAACAATAGGCTGTAACAATGGAAACTATAACTCTAAGTGTGTTTCCATTTTCCTTAAGTATTATTTTTTAGCGGATTTTATTCGGATCAATTCTAATAATAAGAAAGTCATTATTCCAACGCATCTGTTAACACGCACCTATGGTATATACATCAAACTTGGTTATCTAGTAAGACGTGTGGCCCTATGCAACCATGGGTCAGACTTGTTCTAACATACATCAGACTTATCAGTCATGTTCTAGCAAATGATTTCTCCATTTGCACTTAAATAAATTTTTTAAAAAATATAAATTATTATAAATAATACTGCCTCATGTTAATGGTTTCTTTTTAAAGTTACTAAGACAATGTTATGTAAACTTAAATCATTTTAATCAAAGTTTTTATAAAAAATTTAAAGATATAAATGTAGGTACAATTTGTGACACAATTATAACACAAATCCGCAAAATCAACTTTGAGTGAAGACAATGTTCGGTCTGTGAATTCAATTTTATGCTTCTCAAACTTTTTATAAAGAGTTTATTCTTTTTAAATTCCAAGCTAATATCACATGCTTTTACAAACGATAGTGTAAATATTCACGTGCCATTTTTATGGCAGGCAAGAACACCATAGTGAATTTGAAGGTTCTATCCATATTTATGTCGCAGATATGGTTGTTCAACCGTGGTTTGATCAAAAGCTTCAAGGATTCTAATTAATAGTCCTATTTTGATAATTTACAATCAACGCCTTCCTCTTGTTCTTACTGACCTGCAAAATAAATTTCAACTTCATTTATTTTTATTATCCGGACATCGCTTAATCGAGTCAGAAGGTGACGCTAGTCAAAAATGTATATACTTATCAATATTGAGCTTGTCGACTTTAGGTGGTTTCAAACACCATACCAAATTTAATATACCCCTATAACTACTTTAGGTATAGGGTATAAAAATATAAGGATGAACTTTTAAGGGGCGTGGCGCTAACAGTCTCCGGTACTTCATAAATTTCAAACAACCGTTCACTTTATTTGTGTAAAGCTGGGGAAAAAGTCGGGTACCTTAAAGAAATGTTAGCCAATGAAAATTTGGTTAAAATAATTCTTAAGTATCATAATACCATAGAAGATATGGTTAAAGTTCCTCGGTGGAAAAAAAAATAAAAAATATTTTCTATTCTAACAAAAGTTGTTCAATTTCGTCAGAATCGCATGAATCCAAAAACTTTTTGTATATTAGTGTGTGTCTTAAATTTCTATCGGTTTTGATGAAACTTGATATCAATTTGCTTTTTTCGTCAATAGTAAGGTTAAGTTCGCAGATCGACCAAACCAGACAATGGAATCCGGAGGCTAGCATTCAAAAATATCAGACTTTCCAAAATATCTTGAAATCTAACCGTTAGAATGAATTCAAATTTGGGACATAGACTATTGGTTTGTACCTATCAAGAGTAGTTTTTATAAATTGATTCCAATATTCGGATCTTATAAATAAAATTATTTTTATAAATTGATTCCAGTTTTCGGCTTTAGCAGTTTCAAGAATGTCAAGTTCTAATAATTCAAGAAAATCTAAACCGATTTGAATGAAATTTTGTATAGGCGCTGTTTTTGCTTAAAGAAAGAACGACTTCTTAGATAGACCAAATTAAACCACAGGATCAGGGGGTCAAGTATTTATTTTAACGTTTTTTAATAAATTGTATGATTGGTTAGATTAAAATGTGCTCAATTGGTCAGCTGAACCCACTTACCGTCTATTAAAAATGTTTCTTAAAATTATTTAATTTTTTTAAAAAAAATTTTGACTCCTCTTTGAACACTTGGATAACATTCAAAAAAAAATGTTGTAGCTCCAAAAAGGTGAAGAAAGAATATTATAGAAGATGAACACAAAATAAAATGTTTTTAATGAATGCGATATCAGTAATACATTCGGTTCATTTTTGATTTGTGAACCTGATAAACACAACAACAACAACAAAAACCACTAACAAAACGAAATAAATCAAATAAACTGAAAGAATTCTGCCTTAAGGTTTGTTTAATAATTTTTGGGTTTTTTTTTTTTTTGATTGAGATATCAAGTGAACATCGTGTAGATGGTTTAAATCTTAAGTGAGTAAAATAAAGGTTCTGCAAATTTTTATTATTTTTTTTTTTCTTAAAATTTTTGAAAAAAATTTTCGGGCTTGGTAAATATTTTATTATTACTTTTGCATAATTTTCTGGACTTTATAACGGTTACTTAATTGAATATAGGTCAAGTGCAGGTTTATAAAAATTTCCTTCAATGATCTTGAAAGAGAGAATAATATGAAACGTAAACTAGTTGTATATAAGTTCATTAACTTTAATTTTAATATAAACATTTTTCATTATGTTTTGTTTAAAATTACGAAATGTTTAAAAGTTATGAAAAAAATTTTATAATTATTGTAAAAATTAGTGTGTTTTAAAGCGGGTAGTGTTTCGTTTTTTTTGTAAATTTATTTCAAAGAAAAGGATTTGGTAGAGTAGTTGGTTGGTTGCGGGTAGACTAATTTCAAATTGGGATTTTAAGCCCCTTTTTTGTTTTACTCCTTATCCGGGGAAAGTTGGGGGTTTTGATATAAGTTTTTTTCAAAACCTCCTGTCTGCCTGTATTTGTAACTGCATACACATTAATATTGAAGACATTAATCTAAGATAGTTTTTTGATTCATTTTGTAAAATAAATTGTATTTTGAATATATTTTGATTTTAACATATAATTATGAGTTTTTTTCTAATATTAGGAACCTCTTTGATCTCTTTGTCTAATTCAAATCAGATAATTTTTCTCGGGTTCAATATTTTGGACTCTAGAAAGCAATATTTTAGACTCTATTGAAAGCATAGGCACCCACGATCCCTTTTTGCATCCAAAAGAATAGGATATCCACAATATAAAAGGAGTTAAAAGAAGGAGTTTGTGGGTGATCTCTTACCTCATGTTGATAAAATCATTGCAATCAAATCATATCAGATTCTAAACAAGAAGCGAATGTTTTTTGTGAAAAGTACGCTGCCAATTCCTCACAGTGTTATTGAACTCAAAGGTCCTTTGCAGAAGTTTATGAATATCTTTGAAGAACAAATTTTAGGACGCAAGGAGAAATCTCGAAAAATTTTGATAATAAAAAAATTCGGTTGATAGTCATAATAGGTAATTATAGTTTACAAGTGATTTTTCAATTGTAGGTAATGCATTGAGGAAGGGAGTAAGCTCACTTTTATAAATTATTGAGAAATTAAAAATCTACTTAAAATTTTTATGATATGCTTGCACTGTAATTACTACATAAATTCTTTCGTTGTTGTTAATTTTACCTCCGTACTATTACAAAAACAGTTGGTACAACAAACCCGGAGAATCCAAAAGGATTGCAGTTATTTTTACTGCTAGTTTCTGAAAAACCCCTAATAGTGCAGAGCTATCGCACTTCTAAGCAAAAGAAAAAATAAATATTAAAGAAATATTAGGTCTAAAAAAAAAACTAAGTCCAAGTAGTAAATATTTTTTAACATTGAAGTCACGAAGAATTATGTACAATTATTAATTAACTTCCAAGCTACTCCTTAGATTTATATAGTTTATAAACCTTCATATTGTGGCTTTATCTCATTCTATGAATAAAAAGGTATTTAAAGCGATCCCAAAAACCGACGCTTTATTGCTATTACCACGATCCTTTAAGAAGTATTATAGGTCAAATAATAGATGTATAATACACGAGAAGCTTTTAAACTATCTGGGTCGTTAAAGAGCCTGACGCTTGTTATAAATATATATTTAAGTAGTAGTACATTAATGCATAATTCTTTCGATGTTTGCTTAAGATATAAATTTCAGATTTTAGACTTTTCAACCACAGTGATTTATTGGATTAATTCATGATTATTGTATCATACATTTAGAATTTCTTATATAGCTACATATCTTACAAATAATTTTTATATTATTATATATACATACATCTATTAAAAAAATTGTATCTTGAAATTGTCTTTTAAATTTTTCCATTTGTATCTTAAAATGTTTCTGTCACAATAAATTTATATATATATATAAATAAATATACATATATATTTCCAAATAATTTTTGTCTAAAATTAAATTATTTTACATTAATTATTCGTTACATTTATTTTTTTATTTTCAAATGTCACTGCATGCATATCTGCATCTCACTCTAAAATTTAGACTTAATCGTATCTTTTTTTTTATTCTTATTTTTTAAAATGAAAGTCAAAAGTTTTTTATTTTAAATGATAAACATGAACTAAGGCAGCAGTTTCTTTTTCTTATCATTTCTTAGAGATGATAGTAAAGTAACGTTTTTTAAGTTCTGGGGGTTCTGGAATCACTATTAAATGCACTACTTACCTGTTTCTCATCCCAAATTTTTTAGAATTTAAAAAAAATGGAGAAATAAAATATACAAAATTTAAACTTTATCTTACTTAAATTTTATTGTATTAAAATTGTTTATTTTATTTTGTTTTTTTGTATAAAAGTCTCTCTCAAATTATATTTATTAAGTTTTAAAACAAATTAAACATTTTTTTTTTTAGCAGAATTATTTATGGATAAAAATAAATTTACATTTCCTGTAGGGCCATTAATTTTATCACACATACTAAAAGTCTATAAATTAGTTATTCTGTTTCATGTAATGTACATGTACATGTATATTATATAGTATTTACTATAGATATTATGTATAATATTATAATACACTTTTCAATATTTTAGTTAGGGAATGTGTATGTAGATGTTGTCATTATGTACATACACTGTACATAAATCTGTTAAAAGTTACTTTTTGAAAATGATCAGAGAATGTTTTACAATTTGTAGAGGACATTAAAGAATTTTAAGTATAGAATAGTTAGTAAGGTACTAGGCTGGTATTAAAGGTAATTAATTTTGCTTTAAACTTCAAAATTTTTTATTTTGAAATACATAGTAATTTTGAACAAGACGGTTAATATTGAAAATTTGGATATTACAGTAGATGTTTAAATTAAAGATAATTTGTATTCTGTTTTGCATTAATTAAGTTTTAAATGTATTGGAAGTTTTCGAATCTAAAATATGGGATTTAAAACGAAATTAAAATAGAATTTTCAAAAGATTAGATGTTTTCAATACGTAAAAATCTCTTAAGTCCTTTCCTTATCCTCGTTGTTCATTAAAAATTTTATTTAAAAACTTAGTAGTCTCGTTTTCTATTTAAATGTGTCATAAAGTCTAATTATTTTTTTGGAGTAAAGGTAATTAGAGGTAAAATGAAATTGTAACAATAAATTTTAATTAATTAACACATAAAATAAAAATTTATTTTGGTAATAAAATCTATGCTTTTATATTTTAAACGTGGTTTATAATTCAAAATTAATTAGATGACAGGGACCTAGTTATTTTTTTAAAATAAAAGAAATTAAGCCTTATTGTAATTTAGTTTTTTAATAATAAAATTTTTTTTTAATGTTTCTTAATCATAGTTTAATCCACATACCAATGTTTCAGTCAATTTAAACAGGATATCCACCTACCCATATTTACCTTTTAACAATGTTGATTTAACCTAGCCTAGAAAAGTTTACAAACAACAGCTTTATTACTTATAAGATTAACAAGAAACCTAATTTTAAATATAGGGATATAATAGGGGGACATGTTTACGGCCGTGAATATAACCATTTTTAAACAACAAGATAAAGTCTTTTTAATGTATTCCTTACTGCGGTAATATGGGGACATCCACATTATGCATATACATAAATGATTCGAAACAATGTGGTAAAGCTGATTTCGTACGCGATACATAAATACATATATATTATAGATATATATATATAACGCGAACGGGATTTCAAAAGGAAGGTCAAAGACAAAGGTGAAGATTAACTCAAAGAATAAGACGAAAATGACACGTGGCTTACTTGAATTTAATATAATAATATTTAATATAATAATGTTGAAAATATTCGATTTTACAGTTAGCTACAAATGTGAATATAGAATAACTGTAATAAAAATATATTTCTAAAGTAAAATAAATCGTATAGACCTCAATCCGCTTTCGAATGAGAAATACTCTTATCGCAAACTTGTCAAGAAATTAAATAAATTTGAATTTCTCTTTACTTTATTTCCCCTAATTAAATACGTTATAATATAAATGAGTTTATAAAATAGAATTATAAATCTACTCCTCAAAAAAATATTTAAACTTGAATTTGAGTTCAACTTAAAACTTCTCATTAAAAATCTGGCGTTTACATAACTCTAAAATCCATCCCTGTTCTTTTTTTCCCGTACTTTTGTTAACAGCAATTCAGGTGACAAAAAGTGTTTCTATTACTAATAAGTTTTTTTTTTTATTATTAAACCCCACTAAATCAATTTTAATTAAATTTTTATTAAATGTTTATTTGAATATTTAATAATTATTAAAAAAATTTTGGGGATTAAAGCTTAATTAAATTCTATTTATTTTACATTAACACAATAGGTAGATAAATAAAGTTAAAGATTTAATTTTAAAAATTTTCTCAGATGGTTATTTTCTGAGAAAATTTAAAAGCAGATTTCCAAACACATCAAACTTTCAATTTTTGACATTTTACAAATACTGAATTTGCTATACTATCAAAATTCTTTCTGATTTACCTCCTACTTATGTTAATAATATACTTACCTTTATATTACTTCATATCATGCTATTCTGAAAAACTCGTAAAAAAAAAATAATATCTAAAAACAAAAAGCTAAATTAGAGACTTAAAATTAACAAATTTCTTATCGTTAGATATTTCCAGATCAACAGAGTATTAAGTTGAACTTAAGTACTGCTGCAGACTGAGATAAGAGATTTTTGTGCTGTAGTTTTAAGACGATATTAATTTTGTGGACCCATTTGGTTCAACAAAAATTTGAACGCAAATGCATAATAACCGGCGTAAATCTACATAGGAAACCTGAACCAGATTACAAGCATTTTTATTCCAATTAAATTACAGATTACAAGCATTTTTATTCCAATTAATGTTTGTACCGTAAAGCTAATATTGTAAGATTCGATAATTTTTTAATAAAATTGAATGGTAATCACTTTGAATGATCTCGAACAACAAAAGAAAATGGTCTTATATTACATATATATATTACCATAAAGATTAGTATATTAAAAATACCTTAAAAACGGAACCTTAAAAACATGTAAGTGTTCAAGCGAATATAATCCTCATAACGTAGAGACAAATACATTTAAATATAACATGTTTATCCCAGAAAGGGATAAAAAAATTCAAAGTAGTAACATTTGGTGGCTAAATAATCAAGCATAATAAATAGATATTAAATCTAACATTAGCAAAATCAATTTTTATCTATATTTTAATCAATTTATGATTTTGCTTTAATCTAAAAGGTTTTTACCTAAAGATTAGACAAATATCCGTTACAGCGACGGTTATCTAATAAAAAAACAATTATTTAAAAGAAAATGCCATGTAAGTAAAAAATTATAAAATTATTTACTAACTCAGAAAATTTTATTTGAATATTGGACTTATTTATCATATTTTATTGTTAAAAATTTATTATTTATTGTTAATAATTAATATTTTATTATTATATTATTTTTTATATTTTATTTATTTATTTTTTTACTTATTATTACGTATTACACTAAATTACGCAATATTGGTAAAGCCCCCGGCTGCCAAGGCCATTTTAAGTATAGAAAATTAAAATTTAAAAAAATAAATAGAAAATTGCATATATGTAGGAGGGAAGTTATGTGGTATTTCATATTTGTATAACAGTTAGTATATCAACTGTAAATTGCATATTTTTTGGGGTCAAACATTTTCTACTTAATTTCTATGTAAAATTTTTTTGTTTGATTTAGAACAAAAAGTTTTTTTTAACATTTGGTTGGAAATTATTTTGTCGATTGGTTGGAAATTTTTTAATCGAACTTTTGTTTAATTCAATACAATACTAAGTTGACGTAAAACTATTTTGTGTTTGAAATTTATGTTTTAGAAAATGTTTTCATACTTTAATAATATTGTTTCTCAAAATTTGTGTACCTGTAATGTACATAACACCAAAAACTGCATAATGTAGCTAATATTAGATAAAAGAGTACATATTTTATCAAATGTCAAAGTTTCAGATCAAAGGATTTGATTTAAAGAATCATTAGTCCTTTATTACTATAATTTTGTATTTTTAATAATAATATCGAAGATATGTTGTAACAGATCAGATTATTTGAATTTCAAATTTAAAGCTTCTCTAAAAAAATTAAATTCAACGGTTGCATGCTTAAAACCCCCCTCAAACCTATAACTAAATCACTTTTGTACTTATACACTTTCATACACTTTTATAACTTAATCTGTAAATAAAATATTAATAATATGTTTAAACCAAACTCCTCTTCTTAAATAACTATCATATTAATGAATGAAAATTACTGTAGCTGTGATAAATATAATTTATTGTAACTCAATTTTTTTTATTACAAATAAAATATTTGGGATTACTTTTAACTTTTAAAGGTCTATGGTATTCTTTGAGTAACCCCAATTGTTCTTGAGACACGTATATTCAAGAAACTTATAATAAAATTTTCAGGAAACAAAATGTGTTTAAAAAGTGGAAGAAACAATATTAAAAAAGTTTTTTAAAAAGTTTAAAAGTATTCTACACCTTCATTAAAGGGATATTTACTTATAGACCAAATATCAATGACTGCTTGTCTAAAAAGAATAAAACTTAAATGGAAAATATTTGGTTAAAGTTAAAAAATAACGTTAGATAGTATTTAAATGTAGCTAAATGTAGCTAAATTGGATTTTCTACGTTAATAGTAAGGTTAAATTCGTAGTCGGGCCCAAATCGGACCACAGGATCGGAAGGCTCCTATACAAAAACACAACTTTTCGAAAAATCTCCAGATCTAACTTTCAGAATGAATTCAAATTTGGTACCTAATTTATTGGCGGGTCCCCATTGGAGAGTAGTTTTCATAAATTGAATAATTTAGTATTATGATGTCTAGATATTCTAGGTGTTTCCGGAAGTTCAAGGTTTAATAACCCTTCAAAATCTCAACCGATTTTAATTAAAATTTGGGAAAATGCTTTTTTGCCAAAAGAAAGAATAACTTTGCAAATGGGCCAAATTGGACCAAGGAATTGGGGGCTTCCACGTAAAATATCCAAACTTGACAGACCTTTCAGACTTTACAATTCAAACCATATTATGCTTACACAATCAATCTTGGATTTATTTTTACGTTTTTAAACAATTATTTTATAAATATCTAATTTGCTCTAAAAAGTATAAATAGGCTGTGGAAAGTATAAATAGACTCTGAAAAGTATAAATAGGCTCTGAAATGTTATAAAACTCAAAAGAATGAAAACACAATAAAATTAATATTTTTTTTTTTTGTTTTATTTTCGGACAGCACTGTTTATTCTTACCATTTTGTTTTTTTTTAAATATTTTTTTTTTTAATTTTTTTATTTTTAAACATAATTTTATAAACTTTAAACACTATTTATAGCTTTTTTTATTCATTTTTTATTTTTGGTTTTTGTTATAATTATATTTTACATATATATGTATATACACATATAATTAAATACATATTTTATTAACTTATTAAACTTATATGTATGTATGTACATATACATTTTTTTTTATTCTTATATATAAATATCATTTCTTTTTTTTTTTTTTTATTAAATATCATTTTTCTTTTTTAAATAATATTTCTCTTATTTATTTTTTTAATTTTAATATTTTTTGTATTTTTTTTTTTTATTTATTATTTATATTTATTTTTAAATTATTAACAAATATATTTTTTTTAGTTTAATTAATTTTTTGCTTTTTTTTTAAAATTTATTTAATTTATTATAACTAAAAAAAAAAAACAATATGAAATTAAAATATAATTTACAAATAAATAAATATATAATATACTATAATATATTAATTCAATAAAAATCAGGATAAAAATATTTTATTTACTTAATTTATTTATTTATTTATTGTTGGAATTTTTTTTTTTTTTTATTTATTATATTTTTTTATCCTTTTATAATTTTGTTGTTGTTTATCATACATACTTTTGTTTATTTCATTTTTATTCATTTATTCTCATATATCGTATATTTTACTTATAATTTGTTTTTTAACTTTTTTAATTTTTTTAGTTTTTTTCTATTTCTTCTTATTCTTTCTTTTTTTTAACACTCTCATACATATTAATTTATCACTATATCTTTCTCTTTCTTTTTTACTTCTTTTTCTTCCGTTATTTTTAATATTTGTTTTTTTTTTATTTTTTTTTTACTTTACTAATTTTTATATTCTTTTCTTTCATTATTTTCTATCTAGCTTTATTATTATTTTTTTTTCTTGTTTTTCTTTTTTTTTTTTTTATTAATTTTTATTATAATTTTTTTTTTTTGGTTTTTGTTTTTTTTTTTTTTGTTTTATTTCTTTCTACAGTTAGTTAAAGGTATTTTTTTTTTAATAATTATTCTTTTTTTTTTTTTTATTTAATTTGCACAACTTTTCGAAGGGATTAATTAAAGCTATCTAAAGCTTTTCTGGATCAAATTAATTGAACCAATTACTGTTGAACTAAAGCTAATTACTGTAAATGTGAAAGTTATTAATTCTGGTATTACTTCAATTCTTACTACATTGAATTTAGATTTAGTTAACGGCGTTTGTATTGTGGCTTTTGTTGAAGTTGTTGTTGTTGCTGCTGTTGTAAGTGTATCTGTTAAACTTGTTATAATATCTGATAACTTAAAAAATGATGTTGATAATATTAATGAAGAATTTTTTGGATATTGTAATGTTGATTTTGTTAAAGTTGATACTGTTGATATTGATGGTGTTGCTGATTTTGTTGTTTCTGATGATGATAATAATGATGGTGATTTTAATACGGTTGAAGAAGGTAATAAATTCGTTAAATATTTTTCCAATTGGTAAAGAAAACTTTTCGGTCTGGATGCTGATGACGATGTTACTGTATACGCAAAAAAAGTTTGAAGGAAGAAAAGAAAGAAAGTAAAAATTAAATTAAAATAAAGTTTAATAAAAAAATGTTTATTAATTAGTTTTTTTTTTTTTCAATAATTTTTTTATTAAATAATTTTTTTTTTGTTTTAGCACAGACTATATAACCGAATAATATAATCGAAGAAAACTCAATGAAATACGTTTGTGGGTACATAATTTTTAAAATATTAAATAAAATAAATTGCGAACATTGTAAAAACGTATTAACAAAAGAAAATGAAAATTATGATCTCAATTCAGAATGGTTTCTATTCAATAAAAATTATTCAAAAACCAAATTTTCGTTACAAGTACCATCCGAATTCTTTTTTGAGGTATATTATTATATCTACATACATTTATATATATGTACATACTTTTTATACAAGGTGTTTTCTAAACAAACACTGCTAAAAAAAAAAAAAATTTAAAATTCAGTAGGGTACCATATTTTGAAAACTAGCAGACTTTTAGCTTAGCCCCTATAAAAAAATTTACCTACTCATAAGTGTCTATGAAGTGGTACACAGCAGTTTAGTTAATTAGGAAACATCCTGTATATGAAATTTTCATTACAAAATTTTTAACAAATTAAAATTAATTAGGTTTGTAAATAAGTATAATTTGCGTCTTTCAGGTATGTAAATATCATGTAGAAATATTTAATAAATTTTTTGATACAAATTCGTGTACAACGAGGATTAAAAAACAAATTGTAGATCATTGCGTACAGGCGACAAACAACAATAAACAATTTTATTATTGGTTTTCCGACAAGATTTGTTCAAATCATAGAAAACAAATTCTAGAATTTTTAATCTTAGTTTTGTTAAGAAAACATGCTACATGGCTTACCGAAAAATTAAATAATGAAGAGTTTAATAAAAAGAAAAACGCAAGAACAAAACGAAAATGCAAAGAAATTGAAACCAAAAATGATAGAAAGCTAAAAATTATAAAATTATAAGTTAGTAGGTAGTAAGTTAAAAATTATATTAAATTAAAAATTATCAATTTAAAATAAAAAATTAAATTAAAAAAAATTATATTGAAATACAAATTTTATTTTTTCCAAACAAACTATTTATAATAACTATTTATAATAAACCATTTATATAATTATATAACTTAGTATTTAGTTAAAAATTAAATTTACAAAGAAACTACATATTTGTATCAATACCATTATTTTATACCTACCTACACAAAATAAATTTAAATAGATAAATAACATAGTGACTATGTTATCTCTTTAATCATAAAATTTCTAGTTTACTTACAATATCTAGTTTACTTACAAAATGGTACTGTGTACGATATGATCAACTATTTTTTGTGTTTCATAAGTATGTGTAACACTGCACTGTACAGAGTATATACAGAATACAACAGAATACAAATACAGAATACAACAGAATACAGATTAGCAAAATATGATAGTTTAGTGTACCTACATTTATTATTTTTTTATTTTTTACGCATACTTATAAAGGGGAGCCAATCGATCGACTAAATTTTAAATTTAAGAAGAAAAAACTTTGCATTGAAATAAATGTCTGTATAGTTATATAGTCTGTGGTTTTAGGTATGGATCTTTTGATATTTATGGTAATTAGTAAAAGAATCGGGGAAGCAGGTTTTATACTCGTATGACTGCAGATCAAAAGAGGGGGCTAGATATATTTTAGTATCGTTAAAGAATCATACTGGGGAAGTCTAATCCACTTCTTAAGGAATATTGACTGACTCGAGAAGATTTTAAGAAATCATACCAGAGAAGTCTCATCCACTTCTTAAAGAGTATTAACATCGGCCTCGATATCAGGGGTACTCAACGAGCTGCATACGGCCTATTTGCAAGGTATGTGGGCGACTTTTCGTTATAGTAAAAGTAACAAAAAAAAAAGGAAATCGGTTAAATGCATAAAACTGAATTGGAACTCACATCTCACTTTATCAAAACGAAACTCAAGCATTGTTTTATTAGGTCCAAAATATATAACACTTAATTTGATCACATATATAACTTTTTAAAGGAAACTTAAGTTTGCAAACTCGTACAACATGTTTTAAAATCTGCAATTTAAGTTTAAACCTGGTTTTTATGCATTGGACCAACTGTCTTGGATGTCAATTGAAAAAGTTTACTTTCAAAAACATCTCGGTGAAATTTTTATTTTTGAATGATTTTTAATTTCAGCAAAATGGAACCAATAACAACAAAGTTGAAACTGTAAATTAACTACACCTACGACTATAGAATACACTTTATTTTAACAAGAGGACAGTCGGAGGAAAAGTAGAGTTACAAAACCAACATCACAAATATTATGAAACTAAAATATTTGTGATCTTGAACAAAAATTCTGCTGTGTAAAAGGTAAATTCAGGGGGAATTTGTTAGTATTTTAGTTATTTCTTGGCCATTGATTTCCACTGCATTAGTTTTTTTGTTACTAAGTGTATTTACATTTTTTTTGTTATGTTACGAAAATAAAATTTAACCTTATAAATTATTAGATTGTTTGGTTAGTATGAAGTTTGTAATAAACACTTACCGCACATTATAAATGCGACTAGTTTACAAAAAAGTATAAAAAGTTTAGAAAATTGATATTATAGTTGGTATACAAAAAGTTGGCTATTTTAAAATAGTGTAAATTAATTTTAGATACGTTAGTTTAGAAAAAACTTTTGTCTTTTGGTTTAATGGTAGAAAGCAGTTTATAATTATTTACTAAAAAGTGTTATTTTGGATAGCATATGATTAAATTAATCTAGCTTTTTACATTATATTAAATAAAATTATTGAAAATATTAATATTAAAACGAGGAAAATTGTAGATAAGACTATATGTAATGATAAGACCACATGAAGGTATAATATAAAATTGTTTTTTATATATTTTAGAAGAGATTTTATGGAGAAAATTTCATTACATAACTTAGAAGACTGAAAAGTTATGCATTAAATTTGAATGACATTTTTTTCGAACTTAATACACTATAGCAACTATAGTTTGTACAGATATTGGAGATGAAATATCTGTTTTTGACAAAATTTCAGATACTTAGTTTCATTACAATATATGAAATGAAACTTATATTAAAGTTGTATAACAGTTACTCCAACCCGTTTAATTAAACCAACAAAATTTTGCGCAAACTACTTTTTGGCATAATTTCATACACCCAGCTTTATTACGCATAGAAGAATGGTTATGTCAAAAAGAAGAATTAGCATGCCAACTACTCGAACTCACTGCACTAAATCAACAAACTTTTGAATTTGAATATACATTCATACGGGTATGAAAACTGTATGAAGTATCTTAAACGGGTTTTGTCTTAAGATTCTGAAGATCTGATAAACGTTCTTGTTAATACTAACTTAATTTTGAATATATAATAAATGCAATGAAAAATTAAGAAATATGTGAAGATGCCATGTCGTTGAGCCAAAAAATATTTTGTCGGTGAAGCTGATTCCTTTGATTACTGTGATTCTACAGTTCGTAAACCAGATTCTGTGGATTATTTTAGTAGGGATTAGAGAACAATGAAGCCGTATGTTTTGAAGTCAAATGATTAAATCAAGTATGGAACCTTGGTAACTTTAAGATGGTATGTTTATGTAATTAGTACTACTTACTATAATATTACTAGAGGGAAACCTATCGTACGACTGGTGTAATTGTAAAAATCAAATTAAGTTGTTCTGAATAAATAAGAAGAAATAGGAATCCTAAGCGAAAAACATATTATTATGTTTAATGAATTTAATCGTATTTACAAAACAAAAATCTAAATAAAAACTGATCTAGATTTAAAATAAACCCTACAACCTTAAAATTAATATATTTCGTAAACCCTGCTCAAACCATCCGACCGCTGTTACTTCTTTCCTTCACAGTATTCATTTTATAAAAAAAGGGCAAATGAATCAGCAGCAGTTTGTCTTTTATTATATTTAGATTAGATTAGAAGGAAAAGAAATTTGTTATACCTCAACATTTAAATTAATATTTTTTTTTGGTTATGTTTATGTATCTAAATATTACATTAGAAAAACATCAATGTTAGAAATCACTTTTAAACATTTTTAAACATTTCTTTGTTTCCTATCTTTTTAAACACAAAAGAATTAACGAAAAGAAATAGTAATGTACGTTTATAAATAACGAACGCTAATCAGCAGCAGCAGAAGTTTATTTTCTATTATATTTGATTCTATTATACACTATTATTTAATTTTATTAATAATTTCACTTAATTATAATGAACAAACACTATGGTATAAAAGTAGTTAATATAGTGTTAATTACTAAGTTATATATATATATATATATATATATATTTCTTAATTCACATTTAACAGTAACAAGTAAATACTAATCAAATACCATATGGATCTATTTTGTTAATAAAAAATCAAACACGTTTAAGTTTCGCAAAATAAAATTTTCTATACAAAACTTAACTATAAGAAAAAATAAAACTTATCAATTCCCTTGATAACTATTCTTTGAAAGTAAAAGTTATTTATAATAGAAGTCAATTAAAACTATATATTTCTTACAATACCATCCCTTTGGACATTAAATTTTCTTCAATGTCCAGTATAACAGAAGCAAAACAAAGTTTGAAACTAATCAACCTTTATATTGAAAGTAACTATTATTTATATTTTATTGAACTTTAATTTTTTATTAATAAATAATTATTGCTATCTCTTACTAAAAGTTGTATATAGAATCAAATCAATTTTAGTTGAGGGATTTTTAAATTGGACTGGGAATTATTAAAGCACGTTCAAAACTTAACTTTTTAGTTAAAGTTGAATTACATATTGTAACTTTTCTGCTTCATTTATATTTAATTGTAGTACGAAAATATAAAACTCTACTTAATGAAATTTTTGAATTCCATAATCTCATTAGATTGAGCTTATATAACATACTTTTTAGATCTTGTAGGAAATTTCTGTGACATAAAAAGGGCGACAATAACGAAAACAATTTTAAGTAAACATATCTGTAAAAGTTAGTTTTAGCAATATCCACTGACTGCTCTTCAATATCCTATTTACCTTCCCCTTTTAAAAAAACCCTCTTCGTAATAAGCATATAGCAATTCATCCCCAGTGTTTAAACGCTATAGAAACAATATTTGAAATATACAAAAATATATTCTTAGGATTCCATTAATCTTGAAGTTAAACTCTCTTTTCCAAACCAAAAATATAGGGTAAAGCAGGGATATGGAGCTTATATCGGATTTTTGAATTGGCTTCAGAATCAGGGTATCCCGTTTTTCCAGAATATTTATATTTTATTCAACTACAAGCCGACATCTTGTACAAGTTGACATCTTGTTAAAGTCAACATCTTGTACAAGTCGACATGTTGTACAAGTCGACATCTTGTGCAAGTCGACATCTTGTACAAGTCGACATCTTGTACAAGTCGACATCTTGTACAAGTCAACACCTTGTACAAGTCGATATCTTGTACAAGTCGACATTTTGTTCAAGTCTACATTTTGTACAAGTCGAGATCTTGAACAAGTCGGCATCTTGTAAAATTTGACATCTTGTACAAGTCGACATCTTATAAAAGTCGATATTTTGGGAGTATATATTTTAAAAACCGACATAAATCCCTCGACCCGTTCAAGCTACCATTGGTTATATGCATTCAACCGAATATGTGCGATAATTCATAATATTCTATAATATCAGGCCTGTTTTAAACTAATTCCAGGGTTGTGCAACTGGAAGTTTTCAAATAAGAAAAAAATAAAAAACTTAATAATAACAATTTTTCACTTAAAAATAAAATATTTACCTCTTGCTGGTATTGGATCTTTTTGTATCCCACCTAATTCAATTTCTGAGAAATCTTGATAAAAATCATCAATTTTTGATGAACATCTTAATATTAAACTTCCAGCATTATTATTACCATTACTACTCGATGGATTTATAAAATTTAAAAAATTTTCACCAAAATTTGAACTTGAATATGAACTTTGTATATGATTTCCAATTGATGTAAAATGTATTCCTTGTAAACGTAAATTCATACTAATTCTTGTTACATACAATTGATCAATTGTATCAATAAATTCTGTTGTTGTTGGTGGTAACTAAAAATAAATTTGAAAAAAAAACAAATTTAAATTATTAATAATTAATTTCATATCATATTTAATTTCAATAATAATTGTTAAATTAAATTTAAATCTTTTCAGCCAAACTATTAAAAAAAAAACTATCTTTAGGTGCTGCATTTATTAAAAGTTGCTAATACAAATTACAAATTGTAAATGTAAACGCAGTGACATCTTGCAGAGAAATTTGGAGTTGTCTTTTCCACAAGGCGTGAGATTAAAAATGGAATAGCTACATCAGACCAATCGTCTAGTTTATTTAACAAAAAGATTAACAAAATGGAAACAGAGCCTCGGAAAGAAGCTTTGTGGAAGCCCTATGTATATAAGATTTCAAATTATGATAAATATTTTTTCAGATTTTCTATGGAGAGGTAGGTAAATTTAATTAAAGTAAATAAGAAGACCGGTAAATGGGTCGGAGTTCAACGCTGGGGTTTCACAGAAAATTAAAATTACACAGAATTCTTAAAGCCAACATAACCTAGAAAAATTTAATCAATATCTTTAGTATTGTGATAACTATTCCAAATACAAATTTTGAAAAAACACGAAGAGTGCCCATTTAAAATATCAACATAAGCAAACATTTAAAAAATTTATCGAACAACCTGAAAAATAGAACGTTCGTACATGGGTCTGGCTGGAAATTTAATCTTCGTTAATCTACGGAAGTCTTTTAGTAAAGATTACCGTAAACTACAAACCAAGAACGCCGTTTAAAAACAAAATGCAAAGATGCTAACAGACTTATTTCCCTTTTCAATGACATTATTATATATTTCGATAATTTTCTCAAAGAAATATTGCCAGAGTAACATTTTAAGAATAAACTTCCATCAAATTTAGTGTTTCCTCCTGTCAATATTATTATATTCTAGAATTTCGCAAAAACTCCGAAAACTGTCAGTCCCAATCTACGATTAAACACACTTCTAAACGATTTCATTCCTTATTTTTTTAGTTAGCTGTAACCCCCTAACTATCAAGAATAACTCGTTTTTTAGGACCAATTTTCTTAATGCTCCAAATATACAAAAATCAATACGAGAAAGAAAGTTGAATAGACTTTATCAACTCTAGGATACTTGCACAAAGATAATTATTAAGTTCAGCAACTTTATTTTGTGCAGACTTTCAAGACATTAAGCTTAACTACTTTTGACAAAATTTCAGACACTCGATTTCATTAGATATTAAGTAATGATTCTATTTGAAAAAGAAGTTCTATGGCAGGTACTCGAACCCGTGGACCAAAATGGGTGGATTTAAATAGCAATGACGCTATTGCATATAAACGAATTTGTGAAAATTTCAAAATACTAGCTCTTTTAGTTTTTGAGTTATCGTGGGAACGGACAGACGGACGAACAGACAGACGGACATACATTCGATCTATTTTTCGATTCTAATCCGATCAATACCTTTGAGTCTATATCTACCCTCCTTCTTCTCTGCGTCACAAACGTAATGGCAAATTTAGTATACGGGAATATTTATATGTTAACTATTCGAATCCGAAAGCAAACTGGCTCTGATACAGATAATACTGCACCTAGAATACGTCTCAGCTACATATAGGTATTACTGCACTTGATTCAAAAGCAGGGCAAAAGCTTACGAACGCACTAATCTTCGGTAATCACACAAATCAATTGATTTATAATGATTAGATGATCTTTATTGACTATATTTAGGCACATGTATTAATTAAATAAACCTAAAACGTGTCTTAATATAAGGCTCTATAAAGTCTACAAGATATTCAATTACCATTAAATTTTTCTTTTTAAAAATAAAATTGGTTTCAAGGTTTTTTTCCAAACTTGACAATAATTAATTTATAAAGAAAATAAATTTTATTATAAAAATTTAATATTAAAAATAAATTACATTTTGTGGGTTCTTTTTTCGGACTTTTTCTATATATAATATATGTATATATAGTTATATATATGATATTTATATATATCTATAGAATATGTTACAAATTATTTCCAATAAGATTTAATTTGATTTTAACGATTTTCCTCGCAATTTGATATTTTTTATTTTTTTTAGAGGAAAAAAACCAAAATATTAAATTAAAAAAAAAACGAGGAAGAGTGTAGTAGAGTAGACTGTGCCAACTCTGGGATACCCGTATGACCGTTATATAACCGTTATATCATTATTATTATAAACATTAATTACTTTTGGCAAAATTTCAAACATACCAGCTTTATTAGGTGAAATAAAATGCTCATATAAAAGAAGGAGTTGTATGGCAGCTAGTCGAACCCTACTGCAGAGGGTCCAACCAAATTTTACAGTTACTTTGGCCATTACACTAAACTATTTTTGGCAAAATTTCAGACACCCAGCTTTAATAGGTATAGAGTAATGCTAATATAAAAGAAGGAGTTGTATGGCAGCTGCTCGAACCCTTTGCAGTAGACCAACCAAAATTTGCAGTAACTTTGGCCATTATACTAAACTATTTTTGGCAAAATTTCAGACACCCAGCTTTAATAGGTATAGAGTAATGCTCATATAAAAGAAGGAGTTGTATGGCAGCTACTCGAACTCACTGCAACAGACCAACCAAATTTTGCAAAAACTTTGGCCATAAAACTAAACTACTTTTTCCAAAATTTCAGACACATAGCTGTTATAGGTACAGAGAAATACTCATATAAAAGCAGAAGTTGTATGGCAGCCACCCGAACCCATGGACCAAAATGGCTGGATTTAAATAGCGATGACGGCTATTGCAAAAAAACGAATTTGCGAAAATTTCAAGATCCTAGCTCCTTTAGTTTTTGAGTTATCGTGCGGACGGACGGACGGACGGACGGACGGACAGACGGACGGACGGACGGACGGACAGACGGACGGACGGACGGACGGACGGACATACATAGCTAAATCGATTTTTTTTTCGATTCTGATCCGATCCATACACTTGAGTCTATATCTACCCCCCCTCCTTCTCTGCGTCACAAACGTAATGGCAAATTTATTATACCCTTTGACTATATAGTCATACGGGTATAAAAACAATTTCCAAGAATTTTTCCAAAAAAAGAGAGAGAGAGAAAAAGAAATGTTTTTTTTCTAGAGTATATAGCAATCAATAAGTAATTTTAATGTTGGTTTCATTCAATTATAAGTTTTTTTTTTTGGAAATAAATCATGAATTGAATATCAAAATAATATTTTATCATATCAAATTTTATTTTGTATCTTGTAGGTTGTTTTCTCTTCTTGTATATTTTAAATATTTAAAAAAATTTTCATGGAAATTCTCCGGCTTCATCTCCGGATTCAATTCTATCACATGCGTTAGTATAGCAAAATTAATAATTTAATTATATATAAATACTAGCTAATGATGTACGCGTTGTTGCGCTTTGTAATATGTTTTTAATTGAAGTTCATGTTATTCGATTAAAATAAAAATTACCCATGGCAAATTGGGCAATAGTTTTTTTACGAAACGTGACTCGAATTTTCTGATACTGTCTTTTGGTCAAAGAAGTACTTCGCAAAATTGGGCATAATTCGGTTCCAAATTTTTTTTTTGGATCTATCGTTGTTCCAAGTCGATCAATATAGTTTGAGTTGTCATTCAGTCGTCGATCAATAATGGTCAACAAAATTCAAGTCTGTTAATAGAGTTTAAGAGCTACACAAAAATAGTTCTCGGACCACTATATCACGAAACATCTTTTTATTACTTATGTCAGACGAATTCTTGAATAATCAATTCAAGCTTAATTTCTGTATCAGGATATTGATATTTGTCGCATTGAATCAACCCAAAAAATATTTTTAAGATTCGCTTTGCGTAATCTACCATAGGCTGATCCAATTAGTTTTCGATTATATTAAGTTAGAATCTATCTGTTAAATCGTGTTTATCTTCAATCACACCGTCTATATTGGCACTTATTTTGTTCGTAAAGAAGCGGCGAAACTATATCACCCTATATTCGTGATCAAATCAAATTTAGGGATAATCCGAACAAATTAAGAACTACAGAACTCTTCAATGTATCACACAATTCGACGGATTATGGGAAATTTGCACTTTCGCAAGAGTAATATTGCAAAATACTTTCAGTAAAAACCAGAACACTTTGAGTAAATTGTAGAACACATTGAGTAAATTGTAGAGCACTTTGAGTAAATTGTAGAACACTTTGAGTAAATTGTAGAATACTTTGAGTATATTGTAGAAAACTTTGAAAATTTTAAAAAGCTTTGGTAATTTGAAGAAAGCTTTGACTAATTTGTAGAACCCTTTGAGTAAATTGTAGATCAATTTAAGTATATTGTAGAACACTTTAAGTAAATTGTAGAACACTTTGAGTAAATTGTAGAATCCTTTAGTATATTGTAAAACATTTTGAGTAAATTGTAGAACATTTTGAGTAAATTGTAGAACACTTTGAGTTAATTGTAGAACACTTTGAATTAATTGTAGAACACATTGAGTAAATTGTAAAAAGCTTGGAGTAAATTGAACAAAACTTTGAGTAATTTGTAGTACAATTTAAATGTAAAGTACATTTTATTTATAATTGTACTACATTTAAATGTAGTACAATTGTAAAAACGTAGTTTAATCTTAATTTTTAATCTAAAAAATATGTCAATTTCGTATATATGTTTAAATCCTATATTACAATCGGAACAATTAGTTTAATTAAAACTGAATTTGTTTGAATGTGTAGGTAGAATAAAAATATTAGAACTAATCATACTCATAAACGTAGATATAGTAGAATCCTACTGCGTAAATTTATTTTATTTTATAGCTCAAGGTAATTCCGAAGAATTGCTATAGGAAATAAAAACAGAATTATTATATAATATTTTGTGTGTAAATATAGGATATCAGGATAATAAACAAATATTTATAAATATATATCCTTTTTGTATTTTTTTTTTATTTTATGTTTTCTGACTATTTTTTTTTTTTTTGTTTCAAATTTCAAATCACGTTCAAAAATTTTTAATTTTTTATTTGAAATTCCCATATCTTCTAACAGTAGAGGTGTAATTGAGTTACCCATCACTGTGTGATTTAATTTAGTTAAGTTGCCATGTTGATGGGTGCTTTACTGTTTTTTATAGGTTCAAAAATAAATATAAAGTACATTATGTTGAATTTTTTTAAGTTTATCTGGAATTGGCATAAGGTTTATCCTAGATATTTCTAGCTGTTATTTTGTTTAGATGTTATTTTTAAAAATGAATTAAGATAATTAATTAAATTGAAAGTTCGAAATAAGGGCATAGAATTTAGTTTTTTTTTGTTCGTAGGTATCTACTGAATTATTTTAGGTGTTTTTTTTGTTCCTACCTATCTACTGAATTTTATTTTGTTAATTAAGTTTTCCCATTTAATTTTAAAATTTTATATTTGTAAAAAGTGTGGAGTTTAATGATTTTATTGTTCAATTACTCAATAAAATATTATACATATTTAGTTATCAATTGTTGGTAGCTAATGATTTTCTAGGTATTGCGGAAAATAACAAGCCATGTCGTAGTAGCCTCGCCTCGTTTATTGATTTGATTGTGATACAACATGAGTTTTTACGTTTAAAGCACTACTGATCGCACTAATCAATAATCAAATCATAATTTTCTTGATAATTTTCTTGGGTGTTTACAAATATATACTTCATTGTGTTTTCATATATTTTGGTGCAATAAATGCTTGCAATCCAAAAAGTCGTTATTTGATAGTGATAAGTAATTGGTGCAAAAAGCTACTAGAATAAAAACTACTTAAAGGGTAGAATTTTTAGACTTTTCAGTTGATTGCAGAACTACACTACCTGAACAAACTTCTGATAACCGACATTTTTATTGCACTTATAGCATAACTTTAGGGATGATTTTATTTTTACAAGTTGTTAAGTGCATTAAAGCATAATTTGTAACATAATTTTTTTAGTTTTAAAAACCATATTTGAATTTAAATTCATTAACCCACGGATCACAACCTTTTTTTTATCAAGGCCCTGAAGAGTTAATACATTTTTTTTAAAGAAGAAATACAGATGGAAAAAGGGCAATGATGACAAAGAGATCCAGACTTTACGGGAATAAAATGTAGCATAAAGATTTTGGAATTTTAAATTTCCTCAGATGATAATACAATAGCCAAGATTAAAAAAAATGGACCCAATAAGTCTAAAGTGATTTTGTGAACACCTTATACTCCTGGAGTGGATAAGAAATAAAAAAAAGTGTCTTAATTTAAAGTTCATTTCAATGGTAATTATATTTTTACGAATTATTTAAACTTACTTCAAGGATAACCTTAACAGTTTCCTTAATTTTCTTATTATTTTATTTTTAATAGTTTTTTTTAAAATATAAAGTTCACGGTCTTAAATTACAAATGCAAAAAATAATCGCTCTTCAATTTTGATTAGATAATTATCTTTAATAACTAATTAATAGTTTTCAATAACTATCTTTGGATTCAGAAAGTTTTAAGTTCTTATTATTAAGGTAGACTTATAATATTTTCAATTATTCGATACTTTAATTGGTAGAAATTATTAATGTTTTATAGAATATATATAATGTTTTATTTTATCGTATCCTTAGGATTTGTTTTCAGAGTTCATCATAGCTCATCATATTAGCTTTTTATGGCTTTATTTTATAGCCCTAAATACTATTTTATTATTTGGGCTTTCATAGTTTCACATATATCAGTGTTACACCTTTGCAAGTAAATTGACTCCAATGACTTAATAAAAGGATTTTTGAGGCTCTTAATTTCCAGTCGCCGACTAGGACCCATATTGTGGTTTGACCAGCTACCAGAAATGCTTAAAAAATTCGGAAAAATGTGGCTAAAGTAAAGTATTTATCCTTCATATTCAAAAAGTCTCCATTAAATAGTTCTAAGCATTCCCAATTGTAAGAGAGTCTTTAAAATAAACCAAATTAACCCCAAAAGTTTCACACAAATTTTGGTATATTATTTTTCGAACTTTTTTCTTATGGGCTTTTGTTCATAGAGTCTAATTTATAACCCCATATAATAAAAATTATAATATTAAAACTTTCCTTATTAAAAATATTAATTAGAGGAATTATTTTCAAAAAAAACTAAGAATTATTCAACAAGTACAAAAATATTTTTTTATGTTAAAAAGAAGACATAATAATAATTTAAATATCTTCAGATTTTATTTTTTATTTTAATATTTTGGTGTTTTTATTTTCAATTGTGACTTTCAGACTATAGAGTAGAGTTTAACTCCCACTAATTTCAGGAAACTTCTTTTTTTTTTTTTTTTTCCAAGTTTTTATCCCCTTCTAAATGGAAAACTTTTTTTCTTTTGAACTGGACTCAACCAATGCAATTTACAATTTTTTATGTTAAAAAGAAATAATTTTTTTATTTATAACTTTTTTTGGCCATTTTTTTAAATGTAAAATTAATATTGTGTATTTTAAAAATGGCAATAAAAAAGAGAAATTGTATGAAAATTGGGGTAAAAATGAAAAGAAAATTTTTTTAACATTTTGGGGAAAGAATTTTTATTGCAATAATAAGTTGTTCTTATAAAAACTACAATTATTTTCAAATTCTTCGCATTTAAAAAGCTTATGAATATTTAAAATTAAATATACTCTTTTCACATGATCTTGGTCCTTTTTCAAATGAAAATAGTTTATTTTAAATAAAATTGGTCTTTCTTTTAAATTGAAATTGGTAGTCCTTTTTTAAAAAATTGTTTTTAGCTCTATTAAATTTCTACTCTAAAATCGATGAGCACCTTTTCTCAATTATGTTGATCCGTAAAACTTGTAAACTTGTAAAAGGACCAAGTTCATGTGAAAAGACTGTAAATGATTTCAATGTAGAGTGGGATTGCTTTTATTACCAGTAAAATAAAAATAATAATGTAAACAATTGATTAACTTAATAATTCAAGGCCTTGATAGTGCAGTGGATAATTATTTGGGTTTTTAACCAAGATAGTGTATGTTTGATATCCGGATAGAATATAAATTTTTATCAGAAGGAAAACTAAAAAATAAAAACACTATTTTAATTCATAACAATGGTATGCACAACGGATCGCAAAATAAGGCCCATATGTTAGAAAAGCCTATGTTTATATCCCATTAAAAGCAGCAACCACTTAATAATGTTTTTAATCTGGAAGAACAAATATTCTTAGTCTATTTTTTTAAATGTTATCCAAGTCAGGGTACCTATCATAAGAAAAGGTTTACGTATATGTATTTTGTTTATTAGCAGTTATATACAGTAATGCATTTTCCATCGATATTAAATATTGTAGAATGATTTGACCCAGAGTTTTTCATTAACATGTTGGGGAACAATATCATAAAATAAAACTTTCTTTCGCATATGGGAAGATTCCGTTAGAACTATGCTTTTACAATTTCTCCCTGTAATAAGAATTTCTATAACAAAAAAAAAAGTCATGCTTCCAGTTGGAAAAATATAAATTTGTTATAAGAGTGGGTGAGAATTATAAAATACCTTAAACATAATACGATGTAAATTAATTCTTTTAACCAACCGCTTATATAAAATATAATAAGCGATGGGTATTATTTTCGGAACAAAAATTGGATTCTGAAATGAAAAGTGCATTATTCTGGTGTGCAGAGACCCATAAACCATGTTTTTTTATGATGCCGTTCTTTGTATATGTATGTACGAATGTAATGTACGTTTGTCTATGCACACGTGAACCGCCTATACGGCTAAACGGAATTTTTTCAAATTTTATGTATAAAATTTTGATGTTAATATTTTAAATTGATACGTTTTTGAAGAAAATCAGGTAACTCCAGGAGGCACTTCTATAAGATAATTTCTGAGTTCTTGCGAATATCAAAAATAGTACAAAAAAACTTATTAAATAAAAGTTACAAATATAAAGAACTACAACTTTGCCATAGAAATTTTTTTGATCCGACGAACTTTAGTGGCCATTTAATTTGATTTAGAAAAGGTTTGTAAGTCCAAAATTTATACATTCTTATATGTTATAATTTTATCTCATTGACATCCTAAAAATTTTTTTAGATTATACTATTGTACATGACGCATTACAAAATTGAAATTGCAATAAAATAATCGTTTCTATAAATAATACATAATAAAATTTTTATATATAAATTTTAGAATCTTTTATCAAATCTTGTTTCAATAAAAATTTTTACGCATGCAGGTAAACAATTTTTAAAAGAAGCTTTGCCTGTAATAGCGGTTGGTTCTGTGATGGACAAAGCATATTTTTATACCCGTGCATACATATATGAACATCGGGTATATTAAAATTACTCCTCCGTTTGTAACGCATCGAAATATAAGAGCTAGATATAGTGTCCAGGGTACGTATCGAATCAGCATCGAAAAGTGAATCGATCTAGCTATGTGTGTCCGTCCGTCCGTCCGTCAGCACGATAACTCAAAAACTATAAGAGCTAGAGTTCTGAAACTTTCACAAAGTAATTTTTAGACAATTTGTAGGTTCCCTATTGTTTTTGGTTAAAATCGGAGAAAGACTTTGGGTAGCTGCCATACAAATTTTTCGATATTTTATGAGTATTTTTTTAAAATTAATAACGAAAAATAGAAACCAAATATAAAAACAAACAAATTGTTGTTTAATTATTAATCGATTCATGGTGTAGTGTTTAGGACATGTTACTTGTAGCAAAAATGTTTCGGTTCGAATTTAGGCTACGGAAATTTTTTTTTTTTTTTTAAATTCAATTTTTTTATCTATTTTTTTTTTTAATATTTATATATGTATTTATTTTATGTTTGAAAAAATTTTATTTTATAGAAAATTAGACAGAAGATTCATTTATATTAAAAATTATTAATTTTTTTTAATATTTCTATAAAAAAATTCAAAACTGTTATTTAAAACAAACAATTGATACCATAGTAACTAGAATTATTTAAAAAAAAAAAAAATGAGATAAATAAAAACTCGTTTTGTAAACAAATTATTAATTGTTCTATGGTATAGTGTGTAGGACATGGGAATGGTAGTCAAAACGTTTCGGTTCGATTCCTGGCTGGGGCAAAATTTTTTTTTTTTTAAATTCATCTTAAAATTCTCATTTATAAATTATTTATTTTTTTTAAAACATTTTTAAAAAAATTCAAAACAGTTATTCAAAACAAACAATTGATACCATTGCAACTATAATAATTTAAAAAAAAAATTGAGATGAACATAAGGTCGATGGCTTAGTGGTTAAGACGTCGACATTTTAATTGGAAAGTGTGGGTTCGAATCTCGTTGAGAGCATATTTTTTTTTTAAATTCATCTTATTTTTTTAATTCATTTTTTTTTTATTAATTTTTTTTCAATTAAATATAAAAAAACAAATATTTTGAATTTTCTGTCAAACAGTTCAATTGCAATATAAGAATTTCTTATATATTTAATACACGCACGGGTATCTAAAAGTTGACAAGGGCAACTATAATCTTCCTCGTTTTTTATAAAATTATTAAAATAAATTTTAATCAGATTAAGAGTTCTCTTTTGTTTATAATTTTATTAAATTGGTTGCATTCTACTTCAATATATGGACGCAGATAATTGGAAATTTTTTTTTTTTGTAATTACTAAAAAGAAAAAAATTTAATTTATTTTTAAAAACAATTTTTTTTTTATTTTTCTAAAATTTTTAATTTTTTTTTTTTGCATTTTCAGTGAAAAAATAATTTTCTTTTGAGAAGATATTAAAACTTTTGCAATTAAAACTCAACGAAGAAAATTAATTGCTTTATTTATTTTTTGTTTTTTTTTTTTTTTTACGTACAAAGGACCTGTATATCTTTTAGCTGGTATATGTTTTTGTTTTATTCTGATATACATGTATAATATTAGTAATAATGTTGTAATTTGTTATTTTTGTGTGTGTGTGTTTTTTTTGTTTATTATTTCTTGTACGCGGTATTAACCAAAGTTTTTCATTTTATTAAAAAAAGATTTTAAAATTTTCTGCAACCAAACGGTTTATTGCTTTCTTTTTTTTTTTTGAGTAAAACTTTTTACTTGAGTCTGTCTGTCGTTCTAGCACAACTTTTACCTGTCGTTGTAGAAATTTTTTACTTTTTACACTAAAGAAAGAAGATACATGATTTTGAAGAATTAAAGAAATTATAACACTTGTTTTAAATTTCGATTTAATTGTGCGAACGACCATTGAAGCTGTCTACGAATTCGGATTACAAAATGTACTCCGAAATGGACTCCGAAAAATATATACTGCGTACAAAGAAAAGTCAAATGTCTAATCAAGTCATAATTTCACAGTTTGAAAGAATGAAATATGAGTGTTTTTAAATGGTGAGTAGACTACACATACTCAAACTCGTGTAGATTGTAATGTGTAACGCGACTAAAAGTTGAACAGAGCTTTACTTTGGGTATAGAGCGTGAGCTGTGTTTCTATATTTGATTTAAGTGATTTGCAATTCTATATTCAGAACTGTTAATACCAAAACTTGATTTTTAAAAATTTGCATACTTTATGGCGTAAATTAATTATTTATCAATTCAAAATTAAAAAATCGTTAAACAATAAAATTTTTAATATAGAGCGTTTCCGTTTTTATATTGAGGTTAACTAATATACAACTGTATATGGAGAATTGGTTATAATAATATTTTATTGTTAAAAAATTGCATACTTTATGGCGTAAATTAGTAATTTATCAATGCAAAACAAAAAAAAATGGCTAAACAATAAAAGTTTTCAGTATAGAGCGTTGAGATTTTATATTTGAGTCACCTAATTTATAACTGTACATGCAGAACTGCTTCTAATAACATTTTATTGCGAAAGAATTGCATACTTATAGGTGTAAATTAGAAAATATAAATTAAAGAACGAATAAACAATAGATTTAAAAGCTTAAATTACATTAATTAAAGTAAACGTGAGAATTAAATCATATTTAGCTCCTGTGAATAACGGTAAAAATTTCCTTTCCTTTAGAAAACTTTTAATTTTGGTTTTTTTTTTTGAGAAAAGTAAAAAGAAAAATTTGGTTTCAAAGAAAATAAGAAAAACAACAAAAATAATAACATTGAAAAAGTCACAATTTATTTTTAATACGCTATTTAACAAGGTAAAGTGCAAGAAAAGAAAAAAAAAAAATATATGCAGAAAAATTCTTTTTTTTTTTTTTTTTTTCGTCAGAATTATCTGTGGAAAACTGAAAAGATTTAAAAAAAAAAACGAATTTATTTAAAATGGATACGAAAGAGTTAAAAAAGAATATTAAACTTGGAAAGTTTTTCAAAAAAAGTAAAAAATTTGTTGAATTAAAAAATAATTGATGTGCAAAAGTTGCAAAATTTACACAAAAGTATATGTACCTGTGCATGTATTACACGTTCATGAATGTATATAATAAAATTGTATGTATATGTATATATGCTTGTTTTATAAAATTTATTAGATAAAATTAAAATTAAAAAAAGTTTTATGAGCGTTTGCACTTTCGTGATACTTGGATAGGATCATTGAATCCTTTAAGCCGCAGTCTGTTTGTAATGACATATTTGAGCAATTTGTAATAATGTATTGTCATACTTAATAGCAGCAACAGTTAGCTTTGCTCTGAGTAACCTTAGTCCATCTAATTGCCGCATTACTTTACATATTTTTAATATCAACTTTAAAGTATAATTAAGATCTGACCAATTGCGTAGTGGTAAAGGCTCCGCTCTTCCTGTGGAAAGTTTCGGGTTCAAACCCCATTCAGATCATATATAATAAAAAAATAGTCTAAATAGCCTTGGAATACCCTATGCTTCTTAGGGAAGTGGAAAATGATATATTCAAAAAGATATATAGGAACCGTTTAAAAAATTTCTACGGTTGGAACCCGAAGTCGATGATTAATATCAAATTCAAAAACGATAAGAAACCTTTAAGTTTTTAAATTCGTGCAAACAAATAAGGTTACAGGTAATATAAAGTTATTCCTCCGTTTATAATGCATCGATCTGGACATGATCGAAATAGACTGAAAAATATGGATTTGAAGTCATCGAAACTGAAAATCGATTTAGCAAATGTGTTTCGGACCCCCCATTCGTCTGTCTGTATTTTAGGTTCCCTATTGTTTTTGATTAAAACCCATACAAATTTTTTGAACTAATATGAATATCTTTGAAACTAATAATCCTGTTCGAATTAAAATTTTGCACTGTATAATATGGCGAGCAGTTATATAATATGGCGAACACTTTTATGTAGTTGTAATTTTCCTGGAGCTGTCATACAAGTTAAAGACTCTTGCTTACATATCTTCAGAACTATTTACATAACTAATTTGAAATCGAAAGTGAACAAGCAAAGTAATATGACAAGGTTGCTTGGAAATTTTGAGATTTCTTGCGGCAACACAAACAAAACAAGAGTGATAGCCATAGAGATTGCTGGTACATATTTTTGCAACTAATAATTTTAGTACATATTTTTGCAACTAATAAAACTAATAAAACTAAATGGTTAAATATTAAAATCCATATGTAATATAATATGGCAAACAATTTTTCGAAGTTTTAAAAATCTGGACCACCCTTTTAGGAAGATGTCATACAAAACTCACAATCCTACCACTGTGAATTTGATGAACCTAAGAAGTGAAATTATACGGATTACTTTTCGATTCTGATCCGATCCAAATAAAAGGTCATACTTATCATGATTAAATTAAGCAGGATCAATTTTTAAATATATGCATTACACATAGGTTACACATGAACTACCAATATCCGTTCAGTAAATTATAAAATACTATAAGATATTCATAATTAATTCAATCTTAAAGTTTAAAATCATAATTTTCTATTAAGTACATTTTCATATCGATTTTATTTAATTTTTTTATTCAATTCAATTAACTTAAGTTTTTATTTTTTAAAGGAAATTTAATTTTTCCTGAACTTTTTTTTTACCGTAATGTTTGACTAAGCATTAAAAAAATTTAAAAAAGCATTGCACAAAAAAAAATAAAAAGGATGCGCTCCATTAGTTATGCTACAACGAATGAACAATGTTCATTTAACATTGAAACTAACACAAAATGAATATACACTTCTTTGCATTAAAAATTCACTTACCTCAACAAATTTTCACTATTTTTATACCATATTCAAGGAAAAACTATAGTTTTTCTATTTTTTTTTTTTTTTTGTTTTTATTCAAAGTGTATAATTTTTTTGTTACAGTATCGTGAATCGTGACATCAAAATGCATTAGATTGAATAAATTATATGTTTCACCTAACATATAAGTATATATATATATGAATCCTTTAAAAAATAAAAGTTTCGCGGCTTTTCTATGTTCAAAGGATTGTTTTTTATTTTTCACGAAAATTCAATTTTCATTGTTAAAAGAAAGAAAAGTGTTTTTGTTTTTTTTTTGTTGTTTTTGTTGTTATTAATTTTTTTTCATAATAAAATTAGGTTGGGTTTGGTTAAAATGTTTTTATATCAATCTATTATTGTATGTGAGTTACAAAGTAATTATAGTATGTATGTATGAGTATAATAATTTATATTTGATGATATTAAGGTCTGGTTTTCAAACAGTTGTGGTCATAATAATTGTTAACAATTTTGTTAACGCATATTTAAATTTTTCATAAACGGCTGGTTGGCACAGTGGTTAGTGGCTTTTCTGGGTTTTGACTCGACTAAGCTACCATTCGCCATTTGGCTCAAATTAATGGCTTAATCAATAATTAATAATTATATATCTTTAATAAAAAATACATTAATATAACAATATAAAAACAAATTGCAAAATATAAATAAATAATTAAATTGAATAATATAACTCACAGATATAGAATACCGTATAACTGAAACACAAAATATTACAATATAAACGAAAATAGAACTGTATCTATTGAAAATCTAAGACGTCTCTACGCATTATAAGACCTAGTACTATTCCATGTTTAAATTGTATTGGTTTTATTTGTAAGCTTAAGGTGTTAACTTTAAAATAAACTCTGCCAAAACGGAACAATTTTATATTTTGAAATTATCACAATAATAACTTATAAATTACTAATATAACAACCTATAACCTATATATCAATAATAATTTTATTTATTTATTTATTTTTTAACAGTCGTCTACCACATAAAATGTGATAAGTGAGTGATTCAGCCTTTCTTTTTCAGGTGAGGCGGGTGTATATTTTATATTATGACACATATATTATAAGTTATATTATTTTATTAAATATGATCTGACCTGGGTTTGAACCTGAGACCCTTCGAATGAACGACGTACTAGCCAAAACATCACCGGTCGCGTTATCATGTTTATATGTCGCGTTATTAATTATATAAAACCTTTGAAATTTTTATAATGATAAATAGAAAAATATTAAATATAATTGTTTATACATTATGAAGAGTAATGATCTTAAAAATTTCAAGGAATATCAACTAGAAATGGGATATGGATTCGAATTTTTAGATTACTTTGGAGTCAAATAGAAATAATTCAAAGTGATTATTATAAAAGGACTGTGAATCCATACGAGCTCATCAGTTTAAAGTGTATATATCATTGCTTTTTTTTAAAGTGCGAACTGCTATTGACTGAAAACTTGTGAATATTTATACATTTTGGAGAAGTATTATATTAGGGAATACACAGGGAAGTATTATATTCTTTTAGATATATTATAACTTATTTTTAGAATTTATTTAAATGAATTCCATATACAATTTAAATATGAGACAGTAATTTGCTACATAGCATGTATAAATTAGATTTTCTATAGATCATATTGAAAATCATTTATGTTATATATTTGAATTATAAGGTTTTTCCATATCTGTGAGTTATATTATTCAAATTAAATTATTTATTTATATTTTGCATTTGTTATTTCTTTTATATTAATGTTTTTTTTTTATTAAAGATACATAGTTATTTATAATTGGTTATGCCATTAATTTGAACACTATGGCAAATGATAAATGAGTTGAATCGAAAACCAGATTAAAGCCTTTTCACTTTCAATGGGATATAAACGAGTACTTTTCGCATGACAAGTTCGCGCTCTAACCATTGTGCTACCCAGCCTATACCATACAATCAGTTGGAAAAGATAGAATCGTTTGAAAATAAAATTAAAATAATTAAAGCTTGTTTTATAACCTGTTTTGTAATCTGACTTCAGCTAAATGAAGTATATTACACTAAAGGTATATTCTTGTATATCCAACATAACCTACAATATTATATGAATAACTATACCATATCATATAGATAATCAATGACGTTTAATTATTAAAGATGACAACCTTTATATTGAAAAAATTAGGTTGCGAACCCCTGTCAAACAATATTCAATAGCAACGTAGTGATCACACAAACACAGAACACAAACACAGAATGAAATCATTTAGTCGCGAAATGGAAACAAAATGAAGAACGCAATCGCGGCTTAAATGTGAACACATCCCGAACCCAAAGTACACCTATATACATTTGTACACTTTCTTATAATACTACAAGTGTTATTTTATTATATTTTATTATATATATATAAATGAATTAAAAATGTCAATTAGTTATTAATTACTTTTGATGTATTTTTTTATACATATGTCAAATTTAATTTCATATGTATATTCCGTGTATTTATATGTTTACGCATATTAATTAAATTTCATATGTATATGTATATGTTGATAATTTTTAATTTTTATGGTGGAAATGGTAGTTATAAAAATAATTTTTTTTTTTATTAATTTAAACGACAAAATAAAATTGTATTGTTTTTTTTTTACATAATCTCCAAAATATTTTGTTATTTTTTTTTTAATTTTTTTTTTTTTTTAGAAAATTCAAAATTAAATTGTTTTTGAAATTCATCAACTAATTGTTGTTATGTTAATTTAAAAGTTTTCCTTATATAATTCTTGTAATTTTCCGTTATTGAAATAACATTTAATTACTGTTTTTCTTAAAAACATTTGTTTTGATGTTTTTCTAATGAAAATAATAAGAATAACGGTATATAAGGATAATTAAAAAAGGATAATGCGGTATTGTTTAATTAAAAGAAAAAACAAAATATATAATATATATATATATATATATATTATATATATACATAATTTATATGAATGGATACGAATGGAATGTAGATAAATGTATATATATAAATTTATGTAAATATGTATATGTTTATTGACAGATGTCTAGGTAAAAAAAAAAATAAAATTCAAATTAATAAAAATTAGAAACTTTTTATTACTTTTTAAATTGAAAAAATTTTTAAATATTTTTTTTAATGAAAATTAGTTAATTGCGAATAAAATTTTGAATTTATTTTTAACTTTTTTTTTTTTTTTGTTTTAAAAAAAAAAGAATTAAAAAAAAAAATTTTTTTGAAAAAAGTTAAATTAGAAAAAGTTTTTATATTTTTGAAATAATAACAGAGAAATTAATTAGGGATAAAAATTTATTAATTTATATTTTAATATTAAAGGTAAGAAAAGAATGTATCCAAAGTTCCAGGAGATTAGTATTATATACAGATTTATTTTTTATTAGAAAAACCATATGGAAATTTTTCTTTGATGTGGGAAATTGTTGGGAGAAATTGTTTTAATTTGTGGTTATTTAATTTAGGGAGCATGTCATATGCCTGTTTTTCATTTGCCTGTAGTGTAATTTGCTTGTATTTCTTGCTCATTTGACTTTATTTCATTTGCCTGTATTTTGCAGAATTATTTGAACTTCACTAATATTAGCTAAGGCCAAATAAATTTTGATAATTCAATGCACTACTCCGATATATGATTAACATTGCCTAGATATATCTTTTCATAATTTTATGGATAATTAGGAGAAATTTTAGAGTTAGATTTAAAAACAGGGTTAATACGCTTTTTCCAGAATATTTATATGTATATATATTTGAGATTCTGAGTTAGGAGAGATTTTAGAGATGGTAACAATATCTGGATTATATGTTTATGTGAAATTCTGAATTAGAAAGGATTTTAGAGTTGGATCATTTAAATTCTGGAAAATACAGGCAAATGAAATACAGTCAAAAGAAATACAGGCTTTTGATAGTAACCCTTTAAATTACTATGCATCTGTACGCAGTTTATTTATGCGCTATAAAATACTAAAGAATGTTTTTTGGTTTACATTATCGAAATTTCGAAAATTATTTATAAATTTCGAATTTCTAGATTTCGGTATTCAGTTTTGATTTTCTATGTAAAAGTGAAAATATAGAAACTGTATATCAAGGGCTGTTTAAGATAATTTGCAAAATGTAGTTTTCCAATTTTTGATTTTATACAACTCCCTTAGTCATTTAGTGGTAATATGACGTCTCTCACTGACTTCTCTTTAATATTTTTTGCTTAGATATCTAGGTTCATGACTTCGGACAGATAAACGGTTCTTTTGAAAAAAAAATGTGAAATATTAGATATAAATCTTGTACGTGTGGGACTCTAGATGAAAGACACTCTAGACACTAAAAAATGCTTTGGAAGCTTTTTAAATTATATTTTTGAAAACGATTTGATTCCTTTGATGTCTTCAAGTTGTTTTAATGTTTTTCTTTAACTTTCATTTCGGTCCGAAGAATAAGAACAACAATTCGAATAATTAATACAATTCGAAGTAAAAAATATTTTAAAATCGTTTTGAAAAAAAGCCTATTTAGAGTATACTTAATATATATTAACAAATCTTTGCATTTTGCTTTTATCAAAATTAAAACAAGTTTAAGATGGCAATGAGGGTACAGTGCCGAAATCCGAAAATCCTGAGCCCAAATTAAAAAAAAAAACGTAAAATTAAAATAATTCTAATCTGGTTTTCCACATAATACAGTGCCAACTTCTTATTCGAAAATCCTGAACCCAAATTTTTAAATAAAAAACGTGAATATTCTAATCTGGTTTTCCACTTGATACAGTTCTCACTTGTCATTAGATTTAAATTAATTTGAAAGGAAAGTTAACCAATATTTCTTTGTCAATAAAAAATAACAAATATTTTGATTAATAATTATAACTCACAGATATTTTTCATAACAAATTATATTTCGAATATAAAACTATAAGAAAATATGAACGGATATCATTTACTTTAGGTACACTGACCGATCCTTTTTAAACTTTCCTAATAGAAACCTTGGACAATTTATTTAAAAAATCGTAGTAATTTCATATGTGGAGCTGTGACACCTTGACAAAGCTTAAATAAAACCCTCCAAAAAACGAATGAGTGTTATATGATATGTGGCTTTACTGAAATTAAGAACTAAATATTAATATAACGGTACATTTTCCACTCCAAAGGCGTAAAGTATACGCTATTGTGTTAATTGAAATTTAGCGAATACGAAATGTGACAATGACTAGTGCTGTCTCATGTATATTAATTGTATATGTAAAATTCATTAAGAACACCTGTAATAATATGAATATCATATATATCTGATACCTTCCCTTCTATTCAAAAATATCCCTTACAATACAGACAACCTTGTTAAACTAAAGGTTAAAATTTTCGTATAAAAAAATTGTGTTCAAATAAAAATTATAAACAATTTTTAATTATGCATAAAGTCTAACTGCAGAAACTAATAAATCAAGATGGGATTACATCAATACATTAATACAAAAAAAACCCATCTTTAAAATAAATACAAATTTAATAAATTTAATGGTTTTGAATATCTTCATTCTCTGCCAGACATATAAAAAAATGACATATGTGGGGATTTTACATAATATGAATTAAAGATGCATGTATCTTTTATTTTTTTTTTTTTTGCCCTCTAAATTCGACCGGCGCAAAAATATGGGATTAAAAAGCAAATGTTGTTTTCCGTTTTTAGCACATTTTCAAAAAATTTTGTAAAAATGTGCCTATATAGTTTCACTCTGTCCGTCCGTCTGTCCGTATGTTTACAAAAACTTTTACATCTTTTGAAATAGAGTAAAGAAATTTTAACCATGGGTAGATTTCGCAAAAAAAATAATTTCGTAGAAGAATTTTTTTCTGTAACCCCACCTGTTACGGGGCTACAGCCCCCCAAAGTTGGAAAAAGCCTTATATTTAAATTGTTATAACAAGAGTTCTGTTAGATATATTTTCAATATGAAAACGGCAAACGATAGCTGGTTTCATAAACTTTATAAATATTTAAAAGGCAAATATTTAGGGTTGCCATACGGTACTAAAATTTAACATTACACAAAACTCAATTTTTGCAAAATTTTTGGCCACACATAATATCTTCTGAACGGTTCAAGCTAGGGTCTTGAAATTTTGGGAGAAGTTAGATACTAAGAAACAAGTAGGAGTCGGTTAACAAAATGTTTTTGTCAAGCCCCCTATTTAAGAGCTATAAGGGCTCGAAAATTGAAATTTAGCTATTTTTAAACACCTGTAACTTGACCGTCAACATTTTTTTTTAGTGATATACAAAATTCAAAGCTGTATAATTATATTTCAACATGTGTCAAAGGTTTTTCTTAATTTTGAAGGGTGACAAAGCTACAGCCCCTGCAAATTCCAAAAAAGCCCTATATTTAAATTGATATAACAAGAGTTTGTTAGGTTTATTTTCAATAAAGAAAACGGTAGAAGAGAGCTGCTTTCATAGGCTTTACAAAAATATGTCGCTTAAATGTATAGAGTTGCCATACGGTAGTAAAATTTACCATTATATAAAACTAAATTTTTGCAAAATTTTTGGTCCCATATATCTCCTAAACGGTTTAAGATAGGATCCTGAAATTTTGGATGAAGTTAGATACTAAGAAATTAGTAGGAGTCGGTTAACAAAATTTTTTTGTAAAACCCCCTGTTTAGGAGCTATAAGGGCTCGAAAATTTAAATTTTGCTATTTTTAAGCACCTGTAACTTGAATACCTGTCCAATTTGTTTTTTATTAATATACAAAATTTGAAGACCCAACATTATATTTTAACATATGTTAAAGGTTTTTCTTAAATTTAAAAGCGGTTCCTTAAATTGAAGAAAGCGTCCCTCAGTTTTATCCATTTTTTCTTAGACTGTATAATTCTAAGTAAAGTTCCAAATTTTTGTGGAATTCACAATTTAATTCCTAAGTAAACAATTTAATTCCTTGGAACCTAAAAAAATGGAGGGTGACGGAGGGGGGAGGTAGATGAAGTTAGATCCTTGAGAAACTTGGCAGGGCTATAACAACTATTTATATTGAAGGGCTATAACAACTTTAAATTAAAAACTTTACTGTTAGCAGTAAATTTTATAAGTAAGCAGTAACTATTTCCAAGTAAATATTTCCAAAGTTAAACTCAGTATGTAATACAATATAAATTTGAAAATGAGCTTTTTTAAAAACCCTTGGTTTTTTTTCATCACTTGTTTTTTTTGTATTTTAAGGATTTTTTGTTCGGTTTTTGTCTTTTGTTTTTGGTGTTTAACACTTATGCCAAGTAAATTTGATCTGGATTCATTTTAGAAGAAAACAAACCAGATATTTGGCACTCTTTAAATTAAGTCTTAAAATAATACCAAAAAAAGTGTTTGCCTTTTGTTTGAAGTGTTCAAAAAAAAACAACAAAAACAAATTCTTTTTAGCCTTCAAAACATAAACAAGAACAAAACAAAAAAAAAAAAAACAAAATATAAACATTAAACAGTGTTAAATCTGTTAGCCAGACAATAGGAGGATGCAGTTTTGATTTTTATTACTGGATGATAGTTTCAATTGTTTTTATTATTGTTTTTTTTTGTATCATTTTTGGCACAATTTTTAATTTAATTTTTGTTTTATTGTTTTTATTTTTTTTTAATTTTTCAGTGTTTGTATTTTAGTACACTTTAGTGTCTAAGTTTACAGTTGATATTGACACTGATAGTTGTTTATATTCTAACACAACAAATTTACAATTGGAGTCATAAAAGTGCAGCTACTTAAAATTAAAAAAAATAATTCAAACTCTGATTTGGCTGTTTCTTTAAATAGTTGGATGACAGATTGTAAAGTTTTTTAATACTTGGGTTCAAATAATGTTTTTCTGTAATTTTCCTTATCTAATCAATGCCGTAGTTGTTTGGACCCCAATCTTTGAAATGTAAAATCTCGAGTTCAAACCCCGGTCAAACCATATGCAATAAAACAAAAATTGTAAAATTATATCGTAGTACTTTATCGTAATAATCATATGTAATAAAGCTAAAATATCGTAAAATTGTAAAGTTATATCGTAGCACTTTATTGTAATACTGATATGTTATAAAACATGAATATCGTAAAATTTTAAAAATATATAGTTGTACTTTATCGTAATACTCATATGTAATAAATATCGTAAAATTGTAACAGCATATCGTAGTACTTTATCATAATAATCATATGTAATACAATAAAACTATCGTAAAATTGTAAAAATAAATCGTAGGATTTTATCGTAATACTCATATGTAAGAAAACAAAAATATCGTAAAGCTGTAAAAGTATATCGTAGTACTTTATCGTAATATTCATGAGTAATAAAACATACATATCGTAAAATTATAAAAGTATATCGAAGTACTTTATCGTAATATTTATATGTAATAGATATCGTAAAATTGTAAAACTATATCGTAGTCCTTTATCGTAATACTCATATGTATAAAACAAAAATATCGTAAAACTTTAAAAGGATATAAACTCTTGTGTAAAATAATAGTAAGATAGTAGTGCAATAAAATATCAAGGTAAAAGTATATCGTAGAAAAAAAATAGTCAAGGAAGTACAGCCGGCTTAGTGAAATTAGTAATTAATGAAATTGACTCTTTGTTTAATTGACTTGATTAATAACCTTATAAGCGTCGAAATGTCAATATACTCCATATTATAATATTAAAATATTTTTTATTTTAAATTATTTAATCGAGATTTATTAACACTTCAATTTAAAATACATATTAACTCTTAAGTTTTATGGACAAATTTCAAACCCTAAGATTAGAAGCTCTGAATGAAACAAAAGTTAATCATAATGAGAACAAACAGCATTGTATTGTTAAATTTGAATTAAAAAGTAATGATTACTTAAAATTATCTTTTTTGTACAATTACTTTGCAGCTACTTAATTCTCTCAAATGATCCATCAGTTCTTTCTTTAAGCTATGGCCATCAAAAATGATGAAACAACTCCAAATTGAAGGAAAAGTTTTTAGATGTTGCTCTAATGTTTAAGGGTACGTTTATGTTGGAGCTGTGATAATTGATAAGAGCGTCGATAAGAGCATGGAATAGAAAAATTTATATTGTTTATCAATGATCAAAGCGATGCTCTAATATAAACACCACCTTTTAAATCAAGTTTATAATTTTCTACGCTATTCTCTTATGGATGCTCTTATCACTTATCAAAGCTCCAACATAAACAAACCCTAAATCTATCAAGTGTAGTTTACAAGACTCACTAAGTACAAAGTTCGAGATTATACAATATTCTCAAAACAGAAATCAATGTATATTCATATTTAATATCAATAAAACTTAAAAAGGATGACTTTGTTAGTGCAAATAATTGAAAATTTCCTAAAATTAAACACTTTGCTCCAAAAAAAAATAGAATAATAATTGTACTGCTTTTTTAGTTCCTTTTTTAAATGCCAAATCCACCGGAAATTGTTAAATTCTTATTCTTCTAAAAAAAAAAAAAATAAGTGTTCACATAAAACCATTTTTGTATGAGACAAAACCAATAGAGAATTTTAAATGTAAGTATGTTTTGTTATATGTATAAGTATATTTTATAGTATGTGTAATGTGATATGTATCACTTATAATGTACAATCAATTTGTTCAATCATAAAATATGAATATGATGTGTGTATTCTAAAGATAAAATGTGGTAAACCATAAAATATTTCCCAATTTTTTTTTTTTTTTGTTTGTTTTTTTTTTCTGATTTTTCCTGGGACTTGAAACAAACAAAAAAAAAAAAAAATAAAATCCTGGCATCGAAACCAATTTTATTTATTATTTTGTAATATGTTCTGTGGTAAATTGTTAAGTTTTTTTTGAGACTACAATTATTAAAAAAATGCCAAATAAAAGTGATAGACCATAAAAATAGAAAATGGCAATGGATTGCATTATCCAATATTTTTTTTTTAAGTTTAAGGTTGAATTTTGGATTTCCATGGTATAAAAGTTGGTTTTAAGAAAATATTATGAAAGTTTTTGTAATATATTTATTTGCTTGTAAAAAGATCTAATCGAAGACTTGTGGCAGCAAATAATACAGCATTTGATGGCCACATTGATTTTAGGATTGATTCTAGTGGGACAATTAGATTTAAGTCCCTAATGTTCTATTATAGTTTACTTTTAATATTTAAGAAATTATTAACACTTAATTTAATTATTTATAAACTGTCCCCTACCACGTACAATGTTATAAGTATTTCACTCATCTAATATTAAATACAGGAGTGAAACAAGGTTGATATCCGTCCCCACTCTTGATCAGCGTAGCACTAGGTACAGTCAGAACAAAACACTAACGAATCTAGTAGTTTTATTTGAGGTCTTTTGGTGGTATAAATTAGTATCTCACTAATACATTGAATAATCTAGACAATAGACTTGCAAAATATTTAGCAGATGTCTGACTCAAAAAGAATTTGAGGAAACTGTGATAATGAGAGTGAACACTATAAATACGACACCAACATTTGTAAATAATACACCGCCAGAAGATGTGCCGAAATAGTATTATCTGGAGTACATAATGATAAGCCGAGGGCATGACCTTAGAAGACGCTCAAGATAAAATCATGAAAGTAAAACGTCATTAGTAAAGCATATGGCTATCATCTCAAATTAACAGAGTTACAGAACTAATGATTTTCAAAACATGTGTAAATTCAGTCTTGTACCACAGTGAAATCTGACTGGTGACAGAGAAAATAGTTTAAAAACTTCATGTATTTCTAAACAGATGTTTACGCATTATATGTAGGATATTCTGACCACGAAGAATTTCAAACTAAGATCTGTGGAAAATGAGAAAATTGAAGCCCGAATAGAACTTGTCATCAGGGAAAGAAAGTTAAAATAAATTGGCCACGCGCTAATGAAAATTACGCGAGCTCCAACAAAGCCTTCGATTAGAATCTCCGAGGTAAAAGAAAAGTAAGAACATGGAGAATTATCAAAACAAAATATAGTTATTTTGTATAGTATTTTCGATCCTGTGGTCAAATTTGAGATCATCTACGAACTTAACCTTACTATTGACGTAGAACACATTCACACTAAATTTCATCTAAATCTGTTGAGTTTGAAGCGAGTTATTGTCCCTACAGGCATACATACGCGTTACAGATAGAATTGAACAACTTTTGTTAGGACGGAATAAATTCTTTTTTTTTTTTACCGACGAACTTATAATCTTTTTTTTATACCCTACACCTATAGAATAGGTAAAGGGGTATATTAACTTTGGTATGGTGTTTGTAACCACCTAAAGGAAGCGAGCTAGATATGGAAAAGTATATATATTTGTGATCAGCGTGACCGCCTTAGTCGATATAGCCATGTCCGTCCGTCCGTCCGTCCGTAGGCACGATAACTCAAAAAATAATGGAACTATCTTGATGAAATTTTAACTGTAGGTTACTAGGACTGAAAGTACGGCGGGGATTGCATATGGGCAAAATCGGCCCATGGGTTCGGATTCTGGACCTTTTAATCGATCGAAGGGCTAACGAACATATATAAGAAATCACGATAACTCAACAACTAATGACGCTTTCTTCATCAAATTTGTGCTGTAGGTAAGTAGTAATGAAACTACTTCGGGGATTCCGTAAGGTCGGGATTGGACCAAGCGTTCGGAACCTAGAACTTTTTGATCGAATTTAGGCCAAACGAGCATAATTCCGAAACCAATGAAGATAGAACCTCCAAATTTGGTATCAGGGTGTCCCCTCCTATCTCCTAAGTGTCTTGAGAATTTGGGTCCCATTGGACTACTGGGTCGGGGACCAGCCACACATTTCCGAAGACCTTAAAACATATCTTTAAAATTAATAAAGATAACAACTTGAAAAAATGTAGAAGCTTCCAATTTGCCACAAGGGTGTTCTTTACTATCTCTTGCGTGTTCCCTTAATTTGGGATCAATTGGAGTGGTGGTTCAGTACCCCTCTCAGACCTCCCAAATTTTAAAAGCTTATAATCGAAATTACTAAAAATAGTTACTTAAAATTAAGATAGATCGTTTAAATTGAGTACAAGTGTTAACTAGTACTATAAGTAAAGCGCGGGCTGTATAAGGGCGAAATCAGCCCATGGGTTCAGATTCTGGACCTTTTAGTCGGTGTCAGGGATAACGAACATATATTAAAAATCACGATAACTCAACAACTAATGAGGCTATCTTCATGAAATTTGTGCTGTAGGTTATTGGTAATGAAACTACGGCGGTGATTACGTACGGTGAGGATTGGACAATGGGTTCGGAACTTAGAACTTTTTTATCGAATTTAGGCCAAACTAGCGTAATTCCGAAACCAATGAAGATATAACCTCCAAATTTGGTATCAGGGTGTCCCTTCCTATTGCGTAAGTGTCTTTGAAATTTGGACCCCATTGGACTAGTGGGTCGGGGACCAGGCACTCAGTTCCGAGGACCTTAAAGCATATTTTCGAAATTAATAAAAATAGTAACTTGAAACAAATGTAGAAGCTTCAAATTTGGCCCAGGGTGTTCTTTACTATTTCTTCCATGCCCCCCTAATTTGAGATCATTTGAAGTGGTGGTTCAGGACCTCTCTTAGACCCCCAAATGTGTAAAAGCTTATCATCGAAATTAATAAAACTAGTAACTTAAAATTAAGATAGAACGTTCCAATTGTATACAAGGGTTAACTAGTATTGAAAGTATGACGGGACTGCATATGAGCGAAATCGTACCATGGTTTGGGGTTCTGGAACCCTTGAAAAGTTCAAGGACTAACAAACATATATCTTAAAACACCATAACTCAAAAAATAATGCCGGTATTTTGATGAAATTTAAACTCTAGGTTACTAGTAATGAAAGTACCATGGGAATTGGTTCTGGTTGAGTTTAATTTCAAAGCCAAAGAATATATTTCCTATGTCCTATGTGTCTCCGAAATCTAGACTTAATTGTAGTGGTTCAGCTATATTCAAAGGTACTTGCTGCATTTATGTAAAATTTATTTGAATATTTAAATGAATTATATGAAAAGGTCTAAATTTGTAATTGTATTTTAGAAATACATTTATTGCATATTTTGCGTTTGTAAGCTTTTCTATTAGGTATATAGACTAACCACTTCAAATAATTGCAATTTTTAAAAATTTGGATTATTAAATATATTATGCTTTGATTATCTTTTTATCACAAAATTTAATAATTAGAATTTTTTCATTTTGTAATTGAGTTGGAATAAATATATTTTCATTTATTTCAAGTTTGCTTGTTTTTGAATATTTTTAAATAGACAAATTAGTAAGAATTTGTAATATTTTTTAATAGATAATATAATTAGAAAATGTTTTTAGTATTATAAAGTTAATTTGGTTAGCTATGTCTTACGATCAAATTAATAACAGCTTTTATGGTGTTAAAATGACTTAGTGATATGTCCTTAAATTTGAACCAAATAGGTGTAGGGTATTTCTAAGTCGGTTGCACCGACTGACTGTTTCTTTACTTGTTTCTATGGTATATATTCCAAAAAAAAAACTACAAAGATTATATTAATTATTTAACACAGTTTTTATAAGTTAACTAGCTAATACCCGGTGCGCGTTGCTGCGCCTCTCAATGGAAGTTTAATTAAAGTTGATGTTACTGCAAAAAGTTAAAACAAAAATTACACACGGCTTACATATTATGTAAATTTTAAAATGTATGAAAGCAATCTTTTTAAAACCATTTTTCTAGGATTGTTCTAGTAATTTTTGAAACTTTCTGTAATTCAAAGCAGCACAAACTACTTTCCAAAAATTTGACGTAATTTACTTCCAAAATTTTTTTTTGAAAAATCGTAGGACCGGCTGTTAACAGACACAACTCTATTTTCAAATTGCTTCACACATATAAAATTTGAGGTAAACCGGTCAAATCCTTTCTAATTTAGAGTTAAGTAACGCAAAAATCTATTAAAAGCCACTGTGCCCCACTGGGTTAACGGAACTACACTTTCTCTTTGGGCAAAGCAGTATTGCGCAAAATTGGACGTAATTTGCTTCCAAATCACTCAACAAAATTTTTTGAAGCTTTCTTTTTAGCCAAAGCAGTAATTCGCAAATTTTGACAATATTATCTTCCAAAATTATTTTGACCAACCGTCGGGCCGACATGGGTTAACAAATTCCAAATCTGTTAACCAATAGTGTCAACTCAATTCTCACAGGGGAGCACATATACAAAATTTGAAGAAAATCGGTCAAACCGTTTTTAATTTAGAGTTAAGTATTGAAAAAACCTATAAAAAGATGTTGGGCCCCAATGGGTTAAGGCAAGTCAATAAAATTTTTTTGTGGGTTTTCTTTTTAGCCAAAGCAGAACTTCATAATATCGGACAAAATTTGAACCCAAATTTTTTTTTGACCACCCGTCGGCCCGACATGGGTTAATAAATTCCAAAACACTATTAAGTCTACTCAATTCTCAAAGAGCATCACGTATACAAAATTTGAAGTCAATCGGTCAAACCGTTTCGAATTTAGAGTAAAGTATTGAAAAAACCTATAAAAAGCTGTTGGGCCGCAATGGGTTAATGGAACTCACCAAAATTTTTTTTGGGGTTTGCTTTTAAGCCAAAGCTGAATTTCATAAAATCGGACAAAATTTGGACCCAAAATTTTTTTTGACCACCCGTCGGCCCGACATGGGTTAACAAATTCCAAAACTGTTAATAGCGTCTACTCAATTCTCAAAGAGCATCACGTATACAAAATTTGAAGTCAATCGGTCAAACCGTTTTCATTTTAGAGCAAAGAAGTTTAAATACTTGCACCACAGCCCCAACTTGGCGGTCCGTTAGAGCAAAATTTTTGGGCCACGATTTCTTTCCGTACCCAAAAACCCCTATATACAAATTTTCATGAAAATCGGCTGGGCAGTTTAGGAGTCTATTAGCTACAAACAAACAAACAAACAAACAAACATACAAACAAACAAAAAAACAAATAAACAAACTTTCGCTTTTATATATAGACAAGGGTTACAAGTGTTACTATTAAAGTTCAAATTAGCTTAAAGCCAAATTAAAAATAACCTGTGGTTGAATTTCATTCATTCTTTTAATTTTCTACAAAATATCTAAATAATATGTTATACAATAATATAAATTATTCAAAAGATATAATTATTTGTATCTTAAAGATATATAGTAATTAAAAAACAGATAAATCTAAACGTGTTATTTTAACTGTTTCTACAAATTACTTATAATCTAAATTCCAAAAATAAATTTAATGTAAGCGTTTCTATAAAACCAAATTTGTACCGCCAATAGAAATTAAAACGAACCAATTCAAAGGAAATACCTAACATACTTTATATACATAAAATGTGTATGTATATATATATATATATATATATATTAATATATCTCTGTTACATTGTTTTGTTGTTATTTATAATGAACATATCATACTATAAATTATCCATTTTAATTTTGTATTGGCTGGAAAATTTATATTACAAAGCAAACACAAGAATAATTTTCTTTAAGAGGATTAACCGTTTTTCAAATTAAATTTTAAACTATAGATACATTGTAAGTTTTAATAAAATATTTACCACCCCCCCAAAATATAATGTTTTATAATTTAGTTTTGGAATTTTTACGGTATTTCCGTAATTTTAATTATCTAATCATATCCCCATGTTATATATATATATATATATATATATAAATTTGTAATACAATAGAAAAATACTTAAAATATCTATAAGATATTCGATATAAACATCATTTCTATATAATTAAATGTATAGTAGATAAATATCGTTAATATCCTGGAATATACTTAGGGTAAACATTTTTATTACGAATGTTTTTAAAATAGAGTTCTTATTATTTAATTTAATTTTAATACATAGTTTGTATGTATTAAAAAACATTTTATTGAAAATTAAATAATAAATTTTTGAGTCAAAGTCAAGCTAATATAATATAGTCAAGTGTATGGATCGGATCAGAATCGAAAAATAAACCGATTTAGCCATGTATGTCCGTCCGACCGTCCGTCATCACGATAACTCCAAAAATAAAGGAGCTAGGATTATGAAATTTTCACAAATTCGTTACTGCACAAGTTACTGCACAATTTGGTTGGTCTACTGCAGAGGGTTCGAGTAGCTGCCATACAACTCCTTCTTTTATATGAGCATTACTCTACCCCTAATAAAGCTGAATGTTTGAATTTTTGCCAAAAGTAAATAACCAGATGATATAATGTATATGTTACGGTCATGCGGGTATCCCAGAGTTGACACAGTCTACTCTACTACAATCTTCCTTGTTTTAACTGTTTTTAATTGAAAACCTGCAATGCCACAATAAAGTTCAATGACTGTCGTGCATTCAAATGTATTTACAGAATTTGTTGAAAGAAGCATGAATCGTTTGGTCAAGAGAAAAAAATTGTCGCTTAAATTAATATTCTTAAATTATCTTTCTTTAAAGTTTTGCGTCATAATAGAATAAATGTTATAGTAGTCTTATTAAACTTTACAGTAATAATCTGCTATTTCAATATCTTTAAATAAAAATTTCAAATAATAACGTAATTTATATATGTGGCGGTTTTTGATCAAGCTCAGGTATTTACCAAATATATTCCGGTATGTACCAAATGTATTCAGGTATTTAGTAAATATATTCAAACTTTTCTTAAATATATTCAGGTTTTTTATAAGAAATTCAGACTTTTTAAAAATCTGAATTAAAAATAAAAATATCTGAATCTATTTAAAAAAATTTTTATTTCAAAAGAAACAGCTGAAACTATTAGTTCAAATTCTGAATTTAAAATAAAAATATCTGAAATTCTTTAGCAAAAATCTAAATTTATTTAGTAAATATCGGAATTTGGCCAAAAACTGTTATTAAATATCTGCATTAAAAGTTTTTTCCATAACTGTTTATTTGAACATTTTTTACAAGCAACAAAATATAATAATGTACTTTTATTATATTCCAACAGTATTAAATAATAATTAATTAAATTGTTTAAAAATTTTCTAAATAATTGTAATTTATTTATAAAATTTTTTTTTTTATTTTTGTTTTTGAAATAATGGCGGGAAAAAATTTTCTTTACAGTTAATTGTATTTGTTGTGTTACTAAACTGGTTTAATTGTATATAGATTATGTAAAAGGAAATCCTTTGTATTTATATAATATCTATGTTATATATTTATAATATAATATGTATATCTAAATATTATATAAATTTTAATATGCATATATCTATATATTTATCAAAGAAAGTGATTAACTGTAAATATTTGAATAACAAAAATAGATTAAATTAGTTAAATAAGTTAAATATTTGTATGTATGTATGTTTGATTGTATCTATGTTTATTTAATTCAAAGATGGAAAAATGGAAATTCCTTGTGGCTGTTTTTCATTTTATTTGATTGTTTTTGTTTTTTTTTTTTTATTCAAACTATTAAAACTCATAATAGAGGTGTATGTGAAATTGGTGAAAATCGTTTATATTTGGTGTCTTTAATCTTAGTCACGCTTCATTTACAAGTTAAAGAAATAAATGAAACACAAAACACAAAACACAACCACCTACACATACAAAATTTGTTGGAGAGAAGAATTCAAATAGAGCAAAAAAATGAAAATTGGCCAATTAAGATAAATATTAAGCAAAGAAAATCACTTCCTTAATTAGTAACAGTTTTTTAAACTAAAAAAAAAAACAGTTTTCATATTGTTTCCTTCCGATAAGTAACTGTATATATATTATATATGTATGTATGTAACTGCATACATACGTATATTCGTTTAAGTGTTGTGTATAGAGTGTAAAATTAAAAAATCTATATTAATAAATGCGTCTACCTTTTTTAGGGTCTGGAGTGTGTTTATTTCGAAAATATTTTGCATTCCTTAAATACCGTACGATTGGTAATGAGAAGGAGTGAAAAAACAAATGTTTTTTAATCATTTTTGCTCTAAGCAATATATACATACTCGTATCTCTTTCGTATATGGTTCTAGACATTATTTTGGTAGTAAAATTTATGTAATGAATATGTCACGTAACTGATAAAAGTGTGCACACAGTTGTGTTATTATTTTATTTGAAAGAGAAGTTGAAAGGGAAAATTTAAAAATTCTATTACTACGGAAATCGGATTTTATTAAGAAAAATTTAATTAAAGAGTGTGAGACCCGTGGGAGTTCAAGGGCCTTATTCAGTTCTTAAATGTTATAATGTACAATAGAAAACAAATAGAATTGTATCTTTTGAAAATCTAAGATTCTTTCTAAATGTTTTAAGGCCGAGAACTAAAAGTTTAACTTGTATGTGGAATTCATTAAGATAAATTGTAATAATACAAATATAATATGTTCCCCCTGTTCGGACATGTATATCTATGGTATTGACAGGCTTATTAACCTAACAGGTGAACAGTTAGAACAGAAAAAATTTTTAAGTTTACAATAAATTTTATGCATTTTTTAAGAAGCTAAGGGTATTTTTATTATTCTAAGGTTGGAATTGAACAAGGGAATTGAAATGAATATGGTGGAAAAATCTGAATGAAGTTTTAGGGTCTTCTAAAGAAATTTTCATTCAAAAATTAAAAAACGATCAATTAACCCAGTAAAGGATTTGTTAAAAAAATACAATTGTAACCTGTTGAGGTTTTGAAACCACAATCCCTAATTTAATGAGTCTTGTGCTCAACAATAACGTCACCGAATTTCAAAAAGATCTTAATTACGAAATGAAAAAGTTAACTGTTTACTTTCTTGCATAGATTGAGGCGTTTAGCTTATATTTTAAAGAACTATACATATACTTGTACCTAATGTCAATATTACATTAATTCATAATTCTAAAAAATAAATTACAATTTAAATAATTTATATTTTAATATTTTGATTTTTTAATAAACTACAAAATATCTGCCATCTGTTTTTTTAAAAAATTATTTAAAAAATTTTAAACTAATGGATTCATAAAATTTTAAAGATAGACAAAAGTGCTAAAGAAAATGAAATAGGAAAAAAATTTTAGATTTATATTTAAATCCAATTAAAATTTAAGCTTTACCATCACCTTATATCGTTCACATTAAATTTAATTCGTTTTAAAAACGTCGAATATGGGAATGTAGTATTTTTTAAACATATGTATATGTGTACTTTTATTTGTATTTAAATTTCTAAGTGACAACTAGAAATGGCATTTTAATCAAATAATATGGAATGTAAAAAATAAAAAAAAAACGGTTTTAATGAAAAGTACAAGCAATGAAAAAATATTTTGTATCTCGTTTTGTTTCATATCCTGAGGATATTTGTCTTATTTGTCCTTTTTCTTATTTGTAAGTTTAGTAAAACTTTTTTTTATAGATATATTTTATAATTGTATAGTATCTATATATATATATATATATAATTTTAAATATATTAAAAGATTTTATTTTAGGCATTAATTGAAACGCTACATAATGTTATGCGAATCTAAAGCTAAAATAATGATACAATCAAAAATATCGACAGAATTTTATATTAAGTCGGGTGTAAGACAAGGCGACGCTCTCTCTGCCATGCTGTTTAACATGGTATTGAATTATGCAGTTGAGAAACTCGATAAGGGAGGAAACATATTTATAAAGTCTCATCAAATAATTGCTTATGCTGACGATATAGCAATCGTATCAAGAAGTTATAGAGATATGACTGAGGCGTTTATTGTGCTCGAAAGTGAAGCAAAAAAAGTTGGTTTAGCTATCAATGAAAATAAAACAAAATATATGAAAATGTCGCGAAATGAAAGTAGAAGATACCCACAGAATGTTACCATTGGGGAATACAATTTCGAAGGTATTAAGAGTTTCTCATATCTCGGAGTAATAGTTAGAAATGACAACAGTATGCATCGTAACGTACAAGATAGAATTAATGCAGGAAACAAATGCTACTACGTACATAAAAAGCTAATACAATCTAAATTAATAACCAGACAATCAAAATGAATAATTTATAAAACTATCATACGACCAGTGATAACATATGGCTGTGAAGTATGGAGTCTGACGAGGCATGATGAAAATAGCTTAAGAGTATTTGAAAGAAAAATACTGCGTAGAATTTTTGGCGCAAAAAGACTCGAAAGTGGAGAATATGAAAGAAGAACTAATTCTGAACTCTCCGAGTTAATAGAAGGAAAAGACATAGTAAAATATGCAAAAGCGCAGCGCCTAAGATGGGCAGGTCATGTTGCTCGAATGAAGGAAAACCGCGCTCAATATAAAATTATGTATGCAATCCCTGAAGGAACAAGAGCAAGGGGACGACCAAGAAATAGATGGGCTGATAATATTGATAACGATGCTAGAATTCTTAATGTCCGAAATTGGAGATCAGGAGCACAAAATAGAGAACAATGGCGAGCAGTTGTAAAGCAGGCCAAAGCTCACCCCGAGCTGTAGAGCTATATGATGATGATGATGACATAATGTTATGTTCCTCTATTTCACAGCACTTTAACTTAGATTACTGTCAAAGTCAGTAAAATATTTATGTAATTAGAATGCGTGTCAAAGAGAAGACTGATTTGACATATTGAACTCTTTGCTCAAATGAAATTTTTACCTTAATTATACAAGCGGGTTCCCTAATTAAGTGCAATTGCTATGTACCACTGAAAATATTGAAATTTCATTTAAGCCTCCATATCTTGGAAACTAGGAGAAACCCAACTTAGCCCCCAAACAAAAAATGTGCCTACTCTAAAGTAAAATACCCCTGCAGTGGTATATAGCAGTGCACTTAATTCAGAAACGCCCTCTATATTGACCGCTGTACATTTGCTTACAGGTTGAATAGATTAAATTTCGAGTGGATCAAGTATTGGAAGGATGTTTAATTGGTGTGGAGTAAATATTGAATTGCTACTAAATCAACTCAAATTCAGAGATAATTGAAAGGAAACACCATTTGTGGGAATTGTACAGAGCATTTCAATGTTGATGCCATTTCCATTGAAAAAATCTAGAGTACGGTACTGTAATAGAAAATAAAAATTAAATAAATTTTAAGAAAATACTCAGAAACTGACAGCTTTTTAAGGGGTCGATCTTTAAATAGTCCCTCAACTAGCAAAGAGTTAAAAAATTGGTATAAAACTTAAAATTAAAATTAAAACCGTATCTCAGTTTGATCTTTAGTTCTGGTTATCTCTGTCTGACTTTTCTTTTAATTAGAGTTGCTTTGTATTGCACTCAACTAGTTGTCAATTTAATTTAAAGTTTGGATCCGTTCATTTCATTAACAAAAATAAATCTATTAAGATATGAACTAACTTAAGATTTGGGTTAAGTTATGAGTTAGTTTTTTAAAATTCTATGGTTCGTTTAGTTCGTTTCGTTAGTTCGTTTTATTTTAGTTTCATAAATACGGCTTATTGAAATTCGTTTTTTATACGCATGTAGAAACTATGGAACCATATTCCGTTCAATGTGTTCCTTAAAGCTGCTAGTTTGTATGTGTAAGACTTAATTAAATTTAAAAAGTATATTAACATCTTTCTCCTAAATATCTCTCCAAATTTTTCCCATCCCCCATAATCCGAAAATCCCAAACCTCCCCACAATTCCAAAATCGTTCCATATCCCCATCGCTGTATGTAATCAAACTGTACATTTGTATCTCAGGTTCCTTCCTAAAGTTTGGTTCAAAAAGGGTGTGGATTTGGTGTATTAAAGTCGAACACTGACCAAAGAAATACCGCACAGTTTCAATAGGTGGCTTGCAAACGTTTCATTTCTTCATAAAAAAAAAAATTTTCTTCAAAAAAAACATATTTTATAAAATTGACAGATAAATATCGAGAGATATATAAAAAACAAAACATTTTCCCAGGTTTTTCCTATTTTCTTAAACTAATTGAATGTTTTTTTCTTCTGTATCGAAAATGAAAAATTCCAAAATATCTCAATAATGACATGAAATTATTTTTTTTATGTGTCATTTAATTTGGAAAATTTTTTAAAATTTCTAACTCTAGATAAATTCTAGATTTAGATTACACATTACATATTATAATATATAATATACATATATATAACTATATTAAAACCTAATTTCTATCTAGCAATACATCAGAATATATTTGACTTTTATTTAAAAAAAAAAAAAATAAATGAAACAACAATATTTTTAATAGGTTTTTACCTGAACTTATGTGTTCGTCATTAAAACTTATTCTGACTGGATACAAAAAAAAAGGAAATCTCAAAAAAATTAGAGAAAATTAGACATGAACTAAGAAAATACGAGTTTATGGGACTGTAACAAAAACAGAAACAAAAAATAATAATAATTACCATTCAGATATGTTGGTTTCAATACAAGATACTTTTTAGTTTTAAGTATTTTTGTATATATACTCTTTTCTTGTGAACTTGGTCGGTTTTTATAATAAATTTGTTTATTTTTAAATTTTAAAATTAAATTGGTCCTTTTTTAATTTGCCCCGTTTTATGGGATACAGCAGTCGGATTAAGATTGTCTAAAAAGAAACACTCACACATTTTAAATTAGAAACCAAATATAGCAAAAAAAAATTAAAAAAGTTCGACTCTTAAGCAGGCCTTAAAAAGTTGTCCCAAAAAATCTGTTTTATTTTTATTTTTTCAGCTTCTACTACCGAGGACTGGCTTCTTCAAATTATGTTATTTCGGATTCTGGGTAATTTAGAAAAAGATCAAATTTCCCATTCATGTGAAAAAGGGCCAAATTCATGTGAAAAGAGTATTTATATACAGATTTCAATACTAGAGTGCCATTAACTTTCAAAAGTTTCTATTTGATTTAAATCTAAAGTATAAATGTGCACCTCAAAAGGATTTACAGTTTAGTACCTATAGATTTTTATTTTTACTTTTTTGTATTTTAATTTGATACTTTCTGACCCCAACCCCCAGATACCATATCTCTTATTTTCGAGGTTACTTTCGGAATCATGCTATACACAAATTTGTTTTTAGAATCATACATATAAGAACATTAAAATGATAACTATTATTTTGTTTTATTATTTAAAAATTCTTATTCTTTCTCATAAATGTATCTTGTAGATACATTTCACATTTATACGTTCTGGGTTTTTGTAATTTATGAATCTGAGATGTATATCCATTTTTAAAGGAAGTAAAAAAAAAAAAAAATAATTTAGAAAATTGTCATTTTGATACTTAGGGCCACAACAAAAAAAAAAACATAAATCTGTTTCTTTAGTTTTTTTTTGTTTTTTTGGATACCATTAGGTACCAAAGGTCCACATATGTTCTTTTTTTTCTATTTTATTTGAGGATAAGTGTAAATTAAGGGTTCCAGGTTCGAAATGGTCATGGGCATATACTTGTTAAATTTATGATATTTGGTTAACCAAAAAATAAGAAAAGAAAAATAAAAATAAAAGAATAAAAAAAAAAAAAAATCAAATTTGAAAGGACGAAAATGAATCCTTTTGGAGTAATTACTATTTTGTATTTGTATACGTACATAAATAAAATTAATAATAGGATATCATTTTTAATTCGTTTGTTTTTTTTTTCTTTTGTATTTTTGTATATTTTTGGGAATAATTTCATATAATTTTTTATATAAATCTTGAGAATTGTTTTGATAGTTTGAAGTGTGATTCATTTTTACTATGAGATGAGTTCAAAGTACTATTAATTTGTAAAAATTGTAATATTTGGTAATGTGTGTATGTATTGGTTTCTTTATCACTTTGTTTCTTTATTAAATGTTTTGTACAAAACTATAAGATCTTATTGTAAAAGTTTTTAATTTGGTTATTGAACCTTATTATGTGTATGTCAGGATCCATTAAACAAAAGTTAAAGAAATTAAAGATATAAAATGGAAAATTGTAAAATAAGATTTATATTAGATTTTTAGATTTGCTTAAACCATATTCTATAGTTTGTAAAAGTTTAATACCCTTAAGTACATTTTATATATTTTCTAAAAGTTAAATATTATTTTGAAAAATAATTTGTAACTTAAAAGACAAGTAGGAGAACACTTTGCTAATATTATGTGAGGTCAAATATAAATCTAAGTTAAGTTTAGGAGTAAAGCAATGGAAAGGTGAATTTGAAGCCTTTCTTACAGTACTTTTGTTAATATACTATTAGTTTAACAGTTAGGCTTACAAGCCTATTTACACTTCAGGTACATTTTAAAGCAAGATTGAAAATATCGGACATCAAATAACTCTCACTAATATAATTAATCTTAATTAATTTCGGAAGTACCAATGTCAAGTACACAATAGTACTTCGACAGTACCAAGCATTGTATTGTCTTAGACTAGTATTATTATTGAATTTAATGGTACAATTCCATTTGCTATAAATTACATTTATTTTATATTTAAGTTATAAGTTTTTTCTGTATCTGTGAGTTATATTATTAAATGAAAATATTGATTAACTTTATTAAAATGGAAATATTAATTATTTGTAATGCTATCAATTTCAACCTATTGATAAATTGTTAGTTAATCAAGTTAAAGTTTTCTTTTACACTTTTACTGGTATTCGAACTACTGACTTCTCACATGAAATTCGGCAATCTAACCACTATGGAACCTAGTTTATGTTTTATGGAATTTCAACTTAAAAATAACAAAAATATTTTAAAATAACAAAAATATTTTTAAATTTAAATTTAAAAAATTTAAATTTAAAAATAACTTAATATTGTTTAAGAAACTTTTACTAGATAGAATAATATTTTAAATAATCAAAATACCGTTATTGTTTTAACGGTAAAATATTAGTTTTCGAAAATTTTAAAAATAAATATCAAAAATCATATTCCAAAAAAAAAATTGGGGTACAGTTAATTAAGGAAATACAAACTGTCAATTTTCATATATAACTGTCATTTATTATATATTATAACTGTAAAATTTGTAATATATCTGTCATTTTTGTACCCCAATGTTCATAGTAGATATAAAATATTGAGTTTTGTGCCTTAAAATATTTTTAGAGTATTGCAAAAAGTGTAACTTAAAATGTCATATTGTAGGTACTCTGAATATTTTACATTCCATTTTTTAATGGATTTTTTCTTTCCAATTTACATCAGAGTTGTTGGAAAACACCTACGACGCAATATTTTATTAAAAATTTTGAAAATAAAATGAAACGTACAAATGTGCATAGATATACAAACACATACATATTTGATTGTCCTGTTTTGTATATTTTATATTTCCTTTTTTTCCGGATGTTTTTTTTTTTTTAAATCTAAAAAGAAATATCTGGAGAATTGAGAATTTTAGAATCAAATTTAAAGATTCATGATTTGGAAAAAAAAATGTATATATATATATATATATACAATTTAAATATATATATAAATTTATATCAAATAAAAATATTGGATTCAAAGTAGTCAATTCTTTTGATGACGATTTGGTTGAATAACTTTTTTTTTACTTTTAAATTTGATAATTTTCTAAAATTCTAAAATTATTGAAGGAGAAATTTTGAAATAAATATAAAGTAATTAAAATAAGTTATTTTTATTATTTTAAAAAAATTTTATAATAATTAGATTTTATAATCTCCATTTGAAACAAAATTGAAACAAAATATTTTTAGAATGTAGATTGTAAATGTTAAAGCTGTAAAAAATATTTAATATTTAAAGTGAATTTAGATTTAAAAAATTGATTCAAAATTTTAAACTTATCTAACCTAATGTTAAAGATTCGAACTTAATAAAGGTTAAATGATAAGTTCAAATGAACTTTAGGTTCAAATGTCGATTGGGAATGTCGTGTTGACAAAATACAATTATTTTAATATGTTTCCATATGAAATTCTAAATTAAAATTTTCTCATTTGTCAATTAAATTATAAATGAAACGAGGAAGAGTGTAGAAGAGTAGACTGTACCGAGTAGGATCTCGGATACACGTATGACCGTAATATCTATATTATATCATCTGGTTAGATATTCATATATTATCGAAAAGAAAATATAAGTTGAAAAGCAGCCCTTCAAACCTCTTTCACTACACTAACTTTTTTTATTCAGATATTGGTCATTACATTACGGACGGACGGATATACATAGCTAGATCGATTTATTTTTCGATTCTGATCCGATCCATACCTTTGGGACTTTATCTACCCCTCTTCTTCTCTAGAAAAATATAAAACTTATTCAATTAATCATCAATTCTTTAAATATCATAACAGAAATTTTTTTAATATTCCGAAATCTCAAGATTCATTATTGGATTATGACCAAACGGTAAGAGGAAACTTAGCTATCTGGTAGACGAATTACAAGTAAATTGGCCATGCACTTAGAAAAAATTCCTTAATAACAAAAGAGGACCTTCATTGAAATCCTCAAGGAAGAAAAATTGGGAAGCCGCAAAACTACATGGTGGAGGAAAATAATGAAAGAAATAGAGGAAGCTGGAAAAACCAAATGAAAATTGAATCATATGAAAACAAAATCTCGCGTTTCATAATCTGGCTCCTCAAAATATCGATATTTAAAATCGATAAGCTTATTAGCCTAACAGATGAACAATTATCACTTAAAATATGAAAAAAAAAATAAAAATATAATAGCTTTAAACACAAAATATACGGATAAACTTCCGTTAAGAGGTGATCATAAATTAAAATGACGTCATCACATAACGGTACTTGATATTTCCAAGTTTCCGAATATATATGGCATTTCTATCTCTGGCGCCATCTAATGTTTATCCATTAAATTATTTTTTTCCTTCTTGTATTTGAAGAATAAAACTTTTAAAATTGTGTATATTGCCACCTCAAAACTCCCCCTACACAAATGATCTATAATAAGGTTACAAAATCACTATATGACGTCAGCGATACTAAGGGCATATATATTCGGAATATTCAAATCTATGATCACCTCTTAGCGAAACCTTATCCAAATATATAACAAAGCGTAGTACAAATGTCCACATAAATAAATGTCCACATGTCCAAATAAATCATTGTTCGAACAGGTTAATTAATTCAAGCATGTCAAATATATTAATTTCGACTAACTAAAAAGTTTTAAATAAATCCCTTAAACTGAAAACAAATTAGTTCATTTTAGTAGTAAAGAGCTAATGACCTTTAAACTCTATTTTAACAAAATTTATAGTTATCTTATTTTAAGCCCAAGTATAGTTATAGAAAGCTGGAACAAAATTCAAAGCTGGGAGATAAAATTAATTGCAACCAAATATTGTTTTAAACATCGATTCGATATAAAAAATTTCCAATCGAAGTTTAATAAACGTCTTTTTTAATAAAAAACCGAATAGGTTCCTTTAAATTTCATTAATATTTATTTATTTTTACAAATACCAGTATTTCGTCTACGATATGCCGACTTCTGCAGTGCTAGCACTCGATTAAATCTTTCTCGTAAAATTTAAATTTTTAAGGTAAAAAAATTCTCTAAATTTATATCTTTAACTTTTAAAGTAATTTTGACATTAAAAAAAAAATTCATGTGCTCCTGATTATAACACGTAATTTCATTAAACATCAAAATTATGTAAATATAAATGTCAAAAATAATTTTTTTTTTGTTTTATGTTTTTTTTTTAGATTTCCTTTAATAAATTTCATAATAATTGTTTATATTTGAAATTATTTTTATTTTTGAATATAATAAAATATTGACAAGGGAATAAAATTTATATTTTTTTCAAAAAATTTTATTCAATTTTTTTTTTTTTATTTTAATGTTTATTTTATATTAAGTCTTAAAAATAAATGAACCCAAACTTGTATCCATTAAAGAAAAACCTTCAATTTAAATTTCAGTTAGGTAGACATAAAATACTTTCAATTCTTAAATGTTGAAAGTATTATCAAAATTCATTTTTCATTTATAATGAATTCATTGTGAAAAACTTAACATTTAAGCAAGTTTAAAATTAAATTATAGTTAACTAAGGGTTAACTAAGGGTTGCGGTTCTGGTCAAACCTATTTATCAACAAGGACCTTGACAACTGAATTGAAATTATGGCTAAGCAGTTTTGTGGAGGTTGAAAGCTACACTTACATAAGCAGTCACACAACACAAAATCTACCTAGTAATATAAATTATAGAACGGAAACAGTTGGGAAATCGTAAATCAGGGCAATTCAACAGTATTGAGAGATGTTCATTATCATGCCAAACCTATAGTAAATAAATAACATCACCTAAAGATAATTGCTCCAAATAGAATGAGTGGGAAATGCCTTGTAAATTTCTAATCTCTTGTAAATTTCTAATGCCTTGATAAGGAGTGTCAAAGAAGTGTCTTTCATTATCACAAATGGGGCTTTTATAAACTTTGCTACTGATTTTTAAAGCTTTTATAACTATCCAGTGGACTAAGGTATTTGTAAATCTATACATAACTAAGCATCTTTATATAGTTTATGTTCGACCAATTTTAGAATATGTTAGTCAAATTTTATCTCCCCATCGAGGAGTTGATAGACTGTGAATTGAATCAGTTCAGAAAAGATTTCTGCGTTTTAAGAGGTTTCTCATGGTCAGACCTCTTTCATTTAACTCCTTATCAAAACCGATCTAACTTACCTTCCTTTACTCGAAGATTAGAGAACGTTATCATTTTTATTTACCAAAAACATCCTTGGGAATATATAATGCCCTAGTATCTATGAGCGAGTTTCCATCCCAGATCCATTGAATGGAATAATCCAAGATCCATTGAACTGTTTAACATCTGCAGTCAGAAATTATTAAAATTTAAACTCAAAATTATTTTGATTATTAGTTTCTATTCTATCTTTTTATAAATAGTTTCCTACTAACCAGCTTACTTACTCATTTAAATGACGGCTGTATAATGCTTGGTTTAACTGGTAGTCTCGACTGACTATGAGTTTTGGCTAGATGATAATTAAAATTTAATTTTAAAATAAGCTTAATGTCTGATCTTAGCAATCATCGATTAATAAACTTAATAAAATTTTCAATAACTGTCACTTTAAATAGCCCTGAAACTTAAAAAAAAAAAAAATCCAAAAAAAACAAACTTGGACGTTTAAATAATCATAAGGTAACCTTGGGTAATATTCACACATTGTTTAGTGTTTCCCCCAACTAAAAGTATAATTTTGACGGACAGTATTTTAAATTTTTTGACAATTTTTCTGCTTTTCTTTTGAACATTTTGGGTGTAAGTGAAAGTTTAAAAAAAAAAAAATATCAGTTCGCCCCAAACTTTTTGTTTTTTACTTCAAACAACTCTTCCGCATGAACTGTTTAGTTCTATGAAGGACAATAAATATTTATTTGGGCAATTTTGATTTTTTGTCCATTTTATGGTAACCTTGAACAATTATATTGTTACGGAAGAATTGATTTCTTAAATAATATAATTGTTGAAAAGTAGAAAAAACTGATGAATTTTTTTTAAATTAAAAAAAAAATATTTATAAAATTAAAACCCATCAGCAAATCATAATTTTTCCAGTTTATTATCGATTTTTTTAGAAATTTATTAATAAATTTTTCTAAAAATTATTTTAACTAAAAAATTTATGTTTTTAAGGAATTCTATGAAAAAATATTTTTAATCAAATGGTTTTTAATAAGCTATGGACGAATTTTATTAGAATTTAATGTCAATATTAAGAAAATAAACAGTGGCTAGAAATGTCAATTTTAAAAAATTAAAGCTTATTCGAATACCTTGATTATATTATAATATGCCTAGTATAAACCCATCTGTTAATCTAACTTTTAATTACACATTTTATGAATATCGAAAGTTTTAGCTTTTCTTAAACGTTTGTTGTGACCGCTTAAGACCAAATGACTATATCTCAAAGATCCTATATCCTTGATCCTTAATTGCGCATATAATCCTTTAAGAAAAAAAGGACATTTAAATTTATTGTGGTTCTTTTGGTCTTTTTGTACGAAAAATATTTTAAAGTTTACTTAATTTCGTTGAGTGGTACCGTTAACGACTTTCTCTAAAAGTCAAATATCTCAAAATTTTGACGTGACCATGGTGACCAAATATAATTTAAAATATGCAAATATAATATAAACATAATAAATCATATTACTTATAAATTGATAGAAATTGATTGAAAGTATTGAAAGTTGGGATGACTATCCCCTATATGAAAACAACAACCCAACAATGAAAAAATATTTATTTATTTATTTATTTATTCGAATATTACGCATTACAGTAACTACGCAATATTGGTAAAGCCCTCGGCTGCCAGGGCCATTGTGGGCTGATTCTAATTAATATTTCAATTTTTTATATCTTATTTAAATTTAAAACTTAAAACTATTTTTATAATTATTTTGATTAGCCAATATACTTATTTACACTTACATATTACTTAAACAGTTTTATATTTACATTCCATTATTATTACTTACTTATTTACAATATTGAAAAACTTTTTTGATTTCATAACTAATCCTTATATATAATTTAATTTAAACATTCAAAAAATTTTAATCTTGTAATTCTTGATTTTATATAATATGCAATAAATAATATTGATATTACTTTTTTATGTCGTTTTAGTTTACCATTTTTAATTTTAACTTTTAAGAATTTGCTTTTTCTCCTCTTTTTCTATTATATCTAAATTTTATCCCAAATATTAAAATCCCTAGCTATCTTATGTATTAAGTCTATTCTATTGCGGTTAGGTTGAAGAAGATGTTCAGTGTTAAGATTATTGTTTGTCAAAATATTTAAAGTGAAAGGACATTCGGTGAAAATGTGTTTCACAGAGAGTGTGTGTCCACATTTCGGACAAGAAAGAGGGTCTGTTTTGTCAAACAGAAATTTTTTTGTAGCAAGTGTGTGTCCAAGTCTAATGCGACAGATTTTTACGTCAATTTTTCTTCCCTTGCCGATTTCGTATTCTGGTTTTAACGTTGTGAGCCAGTGAGTCTGTAAAAAGTTATTTGAGTTATCCCAGTTTGCTTGCCTAGTGTTTTGTATAAATTGCTTGATTTGCTTTATTTTTAAATTCAAGTGTTGGTTATATAAGCCTATGATGGGGCTCTTTATAGCTAACTTGGCTTCTCTGTCTGCAAATTCGTTTCCCTTAATTCCGCTATGACCGGGGATCCATATTATTTTCAATTCCCTTCCCATTTGACTTAAAAGGTTTCTAACGGCTTTTACTAAAGGTTGTTTATTTGCGTAGTTCTTTATGGCATTGAGGGCACTTAAACTGTCTGAATAAATATTTATTTTTAAATTATTTAGCTTTAGACATAACTTTAGTGCTTCATGTATTGCTACTAACTCTGCGTTGTATATTTCCGTTGCAGGTTCTAATATTTTTAGCTCTAAGACTTTATCTTGGTCAACTATAGCAAAAGATACCCCGTTTTCCGTTTTTGATGCATCCGTGAATATTTTATACGCATCAGAGTAAAGTTTTTCAGAGTGCTCCTTATAAATCTGTTGGTAATTTGCGGTTGTTGTGCTTTCTTTTATAAACTGTGATATTGAAATATCTATAAATTTATTTGGATCAAATAACCAAGGGGCAGATATTCTAGAATTTTGAGGTGCTATATCAAACGGGATTTCATTGTCCTTTGAAAGACTAATTGCTTTTACAAGCGAAGATTGCATTGGCACTCTAATCTTATCCTCAAGTAAAGCTGAAACTAACCTGTATAGTGGGTGCTCCTTGTCACTAGCTTGTTTATGTGCAAATTTCATAGCAATGAGGTTTCTTCTTTCTACAAATGTAGGGAAACCCGATTCTATCATTATGCTTTCTACATTTGAGGTTCTTAGAGCTCCTAAAGCAATTCGTGCAGCTAAATTTAATTGTATCTGAATTTTAGCTATTTGGGCTTTTGTGCAGAAACCGTACACTGTAACTGCAAAGTCAATTTTTCCTACTTGCATCGATTTTGCTATTTGAGTGGCTACATTGATAGTTGGTCCATATTTATTTCGACATATGATTTTTAGCAGATTATTGGTTTTTTTGAGTTTTGTTACTAATTTATTTATATGTGGCTCGAATTTTAAAAATTTGTTAAAAGTAAGTCCTAATATTGAAATTTCATTGACATCTCTTATTGTTTGGCAGTCAAAATTTAGGGGGTTTTGTATGCAATTTCTCTTTCTGCAGATATGTATACATTCTATTTTGTTACTTGGGAATTTTACACCATTATTATCTGCCCAGTCTTTCAGTAAATTTAAGCCATGCTGAAGTGTAGCCGGAATTTGATTATCATTTCTTTCAGCATATAATAGAATGTTATCTGCGTAAATGAGATAGCGTAGACCTTTGGCTTGATTAAGGACTGTTGTTACAGAGGAAATAAATGTATTGAACAAGTGGACAGAAAGCGGTGAACCTTGTGGTATCCCATTGTGCAATTTTTTAACAGACGAATACGTCCCTCTCCAACTTACAACTATTTTCCTGTTTTTTAAAAAACTATCTATAATTTTCGTGAATTTTATTCCAACTTGCCAGGTTGCTAATTGTTTTAAGATTGTGTGTGCTGAAATGGCATCAAAAGCTTTTTCTATGTCACAAGACACAACAGAACTGTGTTCTTTATTGTGCAATGACATTGCCAGATCAAATTCAAGCGTTTGAAGTAAGGTGGTAGCACTTCTATTAGGCCTGAAACCATGTATCTTATTTGACAAAGTTTTTTCTAGTACCCAGCTTAGTCTATTACCTAAAACTTTTTCAAGAATTTTGGAGAGTGTGGAAATCAAGGATATGAACCTGTAATTTTGTGGGTTACTTAGGTCTGCTTTTGCTTTTGGAATAGGCTTGAGTTCAGCGACTTTCCATGCTTGTGGAAAAACTCCTGAATCAAGTATTCTGTTATATAGGTTGACCAAACGATTTTTAAAGTGTTGAGTCGTATGTTTTAACATACGATACGAGACTCCGTCTATACCCGGCGTTGTTCCCTTGAAATTGCGTAGTATATTCTCCATTTCTGTTACAGTAATGGGATCATCCAGTAAATTTGAACTTGTTGTAGGCAATTTAAAGTTTAGTTTTTGTGTTATAAAGTCTGCAGAGTATGTAGTATCCTCTGAGGTTTTAGAACACAAATTTACAAGATAATCAACATTTTTTTCGGGATTTGTAATTAGTTCGCCTTGAGGTTCGTGCCTTATTGCCAATAGATTTGACTTTTTTTTCCCTATAACCCTCATTGCTTTGTCCCAATAGTTGTGGGTGTCTTCTCCAATGCTGTTTGCAAAGTTTTCCCAAGATCTAGCTCGAGCGACTTTAATTGCTCTTCTAAGTTTTGCACTAGTTTTTTTAAGGACTATGAGATTTTCGCCGGTTTTGTCTCTTTTAAACTGCCTAAATTCTCTGTCTCTGTTTCTAATTAGCAAGTGAATTTCTTTGTTAAACCATATTGGCCAGTTGAATTTGTGAGTACTTGATTTAGCCATCGAAAGATTCGCCGCATATCTTACACTTTTAGTCAAGGTAGCTACTTCTTTATTTATGTTTGTGCTTTCTGGATATTCTGTTAAAAATATATCTTGACTTTCTGAAAATTTGTCCCAATTTGCAGTTTTTTCTAGGAATTTAACTTTGTCTTTGATTTTTTCCTCGCCTCTTAAAGAACATAAAAGAATGGCAAAATGGTCACTTCCTTTTGGATTTGGTGTAGTTAACCAATTAAATTTGGACACTAAATCCGGAGAACCAATAGTCAGATCTATACATGTTAACGTTCCATGCGTGCTCAGCAAGGTAGGAGATCCGTCATTAAAAAGTATAAGATCATCATTATTGTTTATACATCCCTCTACCATTTTTCCACGATTGTTGGTAATTCTGTCTCCCCAAGTCTCACTACGAGCATTAAAATCGCCCAAAATAAGAAAAGGCTTTTGTATTTGCGTGAAGAGTTGTTCTAAATCATTTTGATTATATTGACGATTATGTTCAAGATACAGATTAAGAACTGTAATCGGTGAAGCGAATTTGGGTAAATTTACTTGAATAGCATTAGCTTGAATATTAGTTCTTAAACTAATTTCTTGAAAGTAAAGGCCATCTTTTATTAAAAATCCTAAACCTCCTTTGGATGGATTATTATTGTTGTTTTTAAAGATACAATTATAATTTTTAAACTTGGTTGGACCATTTGGTCCGAGATGCGTTTCTTGTAATGCTATAATCAGAGGTTTGTGTTTCATAGTTAATAATTCTAAATGCCCTATATTTGTATAAAAGCCCTGAATATTCCATTGTAAAATGTCGCAAAATTGTTTTAGTTTATTATCTATACTCATTTTATTATTATATTATAAATCAACAAAAAAAAAAAAAAAAAAAAAAATTAATAAGAATTATGATAACGATAAAAATTATGAATTATTCAGTACCGAAAAAAGAAAAAAAAAAAAATTGCTAATAAAATTAAAAATAAAATTAATTAGGTATATGCTCTTATAGTAAAGAGAGAAAACATAAAAATAAAATAAAAAAGAATAAGAAACATTAAAGAGAAACAAAAAAAAAAAGAAGAGAAAAAGTTGCATTCTTAATTCATAGTAATTTCGTTATCGGTGCTATCTGCAATATTAAAATTACTCATTTCACTATTATCAAGGTAATTATTACTGTCACCGCAGATGTTTTTAGTTTCTAAAAATTTTGTTTGTTTTTTGTTATTGGTACTATTGTTATTATTGTTGTTATTGTTATTTTGAGAGGTTTTTTCAATAGAACTTGTCGTTTGATTAATTTTATTATTTTGAATATTTAAATTAATTGGGTTAGTTATATTAATTTTTTTGTTAGTTGATAATATTGTACTTATCTTCTCTTTATTTTCTGATGTTACGTTTTTGTTTGATGAGGGCGTTGAAATTGTTGATTGATGTGATGTAGATGGCGTGCTGACTTTAGGAGTGTTTACTTTGTTGCTAGCTTGATTGGTCAAATTGACATCTTGTTTCCGGCTGTCAATATTTTTGTTGTTTACATTTGAAAAAAGTTTAGAATAGTTATTTTCCTGATTTTTTAAATTTTTCTCGTAACATATATAAGCTTCTTTTTTGGAACAATGTAAGTTTGTTTTGATTTTTAGCACTTCTCTTTCTTTAATAAAAGCTGGACAGTCACGAGATGCCGAACTGTGTTGAGCACCATTACAATTAATGCATGAAAACTCAGCGCACAATGTAGCATGTGTGGTGTCTCCTTCTGGTCTTTCTATTCCACAATCTGGACATCTTGGTGAGTTTGAGCAGTGTTTTTGTGTGTGTCCCAGTTTTTGGCATTTCCTACATCTCATTGGTGTTGGAAACCATTTTTTGACCGTGTGAATAGTAAAACCACTTTTAATTTTTTCAGGTGGGTCTATAGCATCAAATGTAATAATGACTGCTCCCGTATATCTTTTTTGACCATCATACATTTTGGTGAGCTTAAAAACTTCGACTATAGATGGATTTTTTTCTTTTAGACCTGCTAATATTTCTTCTGGCTCCACATGAATCAAGTCGCGGTCAAAAATCAAACCTTTGGAGAAATTCAAGTTTTTATTGAGTTCAGCAATTATTTTTATTGTTCCGAGAGTTGATTGTTTAAGGAAAATATCGGCAATTTTTTTATTCGGGACCTCGAGGATGATGTTGTTAGTTCTATCCCAGGATGCCTTAAAGGTAGGATATATTCCCTCCAGAAGTTTGTTTATTACAAATTTATTATATTTTCGTAGTGGTTTTTCACTGTCCAGTGCCTTAATGTTTAAAAATCGTTTTCCTTCATTCGTAAAACATGGTGTTGTGGCGTCCAAGAGTAAGTTTTGGCCGGTTTTATTGGCTTTTTTACGTTTTTTCTTGTCGGTTTCTTCCTCGCTTAAGAGGTTGAAACCGATTAAGCTTCCACTTGGAAGCATGTAATTATTTTTCTTATTTTTAGGTTATTTTTAAATTTTAAATTTTTTTTAAAAATTAAAATTAAAATAAGTTCCCAAATTAAGTGATTAAATGATAATTTTTGTGTTGAATATTGAATATGTTTAATTTGAAAATTTTTTTTTTTTAGAACAAAACTACAAAATTTTGTATAGGAAAATTTCACAATTTCACGTCCTTTTTGCTTCGTGAAAAGCTAACGGAAAAAAAAAAAAAAAAAAAAAAAAAAAAAAAAAAAAAAAAAAAAAAAAAAGAAAAAATATTTTCATGAAAAACAAAAATTTGTAATTAAAAATAAAAATTGCATATAGTTAGGCGTATAGATAATTGCTTTACTTTTTTAGTTAATAAATCATCTTAAGATCACATCTGTGGTGTGGGGCTAAGCATTTACCTTATTAACTAATGGAGTTCGGGTTAAATTTTTTCTTTATAAATCCCCTTCCCTAAATCTTAATCCCCTAACTAAATATTTTTTTGTTTAAAGTATCATAAACAAAAAAAAATATTATTATTTATAATAGTTTTTTAGACTATTTGTATATAGTATCGAACCTATAAAGGAACTGTTAGTGATTTCTATTATTAAATATTTATTAATAAATAAATAATGAATTAAGTTTAGGACACTTCGTAAAAATTTAATTTTTTCTACCCATTTCATTATCATACATTCTATTAAAATGTTTTAATTGCATATTGAATAATACATTTTAGATATCTTAGAAAATAGATTTTAGAGATTACTTTAAAAATTAATGTTATATAAATTGTGTAAACATTTAATTTAACATCTTACTGATTCCCTTACATAATATTATAAAATAAATAATCCCTATTTAAAATTAATTTGCATTTTATTAAATTGTAATTCAATTTAAAAATTCTTAATTAAATTCATTAACTTCAGATACTTAAATTTTCTATAGAAACTTTTTTTTCTTTAATTTTCAAATTTAAAAACATTTAAGGATAATAGTTACTATTTTTTTTTTATCTTTTGATAAGTTTTAATTGTTGTTACAATGGTTACTTTTATTAAATAGTTATTTAAGACCCAAAACAATATCTTTTAACTGAAAAAAAACGTGTTTCTCTTCTTCTTTTTAATTGTTTGCCTTAAGATTGCATTTATTTAAAGTGAAAAATTTTTTTATTAAATCAAAAAGGTGAATTTTGGAATTTTTTAAAATGAACCTATAGTTTTTCACCTTCGTATAATGTAGTTGTAGTTGTTGTAAGTAGTATGCACTAAATTTTCCATTACATTTGTGATTCTGTTAACTAGAGGGTATAGATATACATTCTAGCTTATGGATCAAATCAAAATCTTAAAATAAGACAATATATAGTTATGTGTGTCCACCTCAATTTCTATCACTCTTTCTGCCTATATTTGTTTGTTCATTTATAAGTCTGTTCCTCTTTCCGTTTGTCTGTCTGTCTGTTTCTTACATATGCTTTAATTCATTTATATACAAGAAACTACTAATGAAATTGATCCAGTTTGCTCAGGTGATTCAAGGAAGTGTTACACAAATTAGTAGGTGACACACTTTTTCCAAATGAGAATAACTCTATGTTTAATAAAGATAGCTGTCTGAAAATACAAGAAGTTCGAAAAATTTCCATCGTCCGGGACTCAAATTAAGTCATGTATTTAAAATTTTACCAACAGTAGTTTAATATTATGGTTAATATCCCCATAAAGCATATTTGGTCAAGTGCTAGAGGTTTTAATAACTGACATACACTTTCTGATTTTTGTATGCATGCTTAAGGGTGCCTCTATGTTGGAGCTGCGATAAGTGATAAGAGCAAAGCATAGAAAACTATATACATGATTTAAATGGAAGTGTTTTTATTGAAGCATCGCTTTGATTATCGAAAAAAAATAAAATTTTCTACGCTACTACAGTACTTTCTTCATCTTCGGTTTTTTATATTAAGAAATTTTACAAAATTTTCTTAACTGTAATTAAGAAAATTAAAAAGTTTTCCAAAGGTAAAAAAAAACAACTAATTTAGAAAAACGCTTTGTACAATTTTAGAATCAAATTACAAAAACAAAAATTTGAAATAACGATTACTTCAAAAGATTAACAGTTTTTTACTTTATATTCAAAAAAAAAATAGGTATTCTTTTTAATTATAATTTTAATTATAATTTGCTATTATGGCCAAAAGAAATGATATCCTTTTTTTGTTTTAATACTCCTGTTATAATTTTGTGTTATTTTTTGTCTATTTTGTTTTTTTTTTAGAATTTTTTTGATTGAATCTGTTAAATGTTAAGAACCCAAAAGTTCCAAAAGATAACAAAAAAAAAAAAACGAAAAATAAAAACAAAAAATCAAAAAATTATTGTAAAAATATTTCCTTTTGTAGTCAATTAAAAGCTAATTAAAGAATATTATTTTTTTTTATAATTTCATTTTAGTTTCATTATATCCTTTGCCTTAAATCCTTCATCTCCTTCGAATGTTTTCCCCAAATCCTTTGATTGTACCACAAAATGTTGTACCACAGTATGTAGTTAAAAATTTTTTTATGAATACTTTTCATTTTAGTATGAGTTTTGAGAATATAAAAACTTTTGAAGAACACTTTTGGATGAGTTTCGGGCTTTTTTTGGAAAATTTATTTTATCTTTTTAGAAATTTTTTTTTTCCAAAAAGGAAGAATTGAAAATTTTTTATTAGAGATTAAAAGTCAATGTCCTCATTAATTAAAAAAAAAAGTTTATTTTTTTGAATGTATCTTAAAAACTTTGGGATTTTTTTTTTTTATATATCTGAATGTATATTTAAATAATTTATTTTATTCAATATTATATTTTGAGGTGAAACTTTGGCGATGATTTGATGTAGAGGAATTTTAAAATTTTAAGTGCAATCTGTAGTTTAAATGTTAAATTAGAGGAGGTGAAATATGATCAAACGAAATAAAGTCAACTCAATTTTATTACCGAAAATAATAAAAAAAAAGTCGAATTATCGGGTACATGCAATAAGGCCAAATGAGATAAAGGCAAATTACACTTTTTTGGCTTTATTTCAATACCACATTTGCAATAAAACCAAAATTATAATTTCTTAATTTTCGGCTTTATTTCATTTTGAAAAATTTTTGAAAAAGAAATAATGCCAAAATTATTAAGAAATAAAGCCAAAAATATTTTAAAAATGCCCAAATTTTGAATCCAACTCAAAAATTCATACTGATTCATAACCTCACGTACACATATATATAAGTATTCTGGAAAAAGCGTACAACCCCACATTTGAATACAACCAATAACAAATGTAATTTTCACAAAATTTCTGAAAAATAACAATTCAGTTGTTTGCACATTAAAAAAAATTACCAATTTGAAAAAAAATCAAACTGGCTTTATTTCAATTTTTCATATTGAAATAAGACCAAAATTTAAAAATTAGTTTATTGGCTTTATTTCAAATATGATAATGAAATATAGTCAATTGGCTTTATTTCATTTGGCCTTATTACATGTTTCCAAAAAAAGTTGAGATCGAGTCCAAAAATTGAAATAAACAAAGGTTAAAATATGTGAATATTCCAGAAAAAGATTTAAACCTAATTTTGGTATACATAATCTCACATCTCTTCCTCACAATTTTTTATAGATATATCCGCAATTGAGCATTCAAAATAATGAGTGCTATTGTCAAAAAAAATCCCGCTAAATCAATTACTTTGATTTTGATAGCAACTATAAAATCCCTTTCCTGATTCTTTCGAAACACATTAATATTTAAAAAGTAAAAATTTATAAAATATGGTTCTACTGCGCCCAGTACCCCTGCTAAGATAATTGTTAAAATTTTGATTTTCAGTTCTATTCAAAAAGGTAGTTTTTCTAATTTAATAATCAATTACAAAATGCCTCCTAGTTCTTGCTCCTAATTTCTTGTCTTGGGTACAAAAAAAAGGTATTCCTCTTTTCCAATTCCGACGGGGTTGGTTATTTGGAGGGACATAAGAGTTCCACTCAAATCCAGTTGCTCATTTGAAATTGATTTAGTCTTTTATAATATCAGGAATTATTAATTACGACTGGACTTTATTTCATTTGACTTTGTTTCACCTCCTCTCAAAATTTGTTTGAATAGATTTTGGGTATTACATACTTTTTATTAACAAAATGTGAGTTTTTTTTTAATGTAATTAATAATTGTAACATTGTAAAATTATTTTTATATTGTGATATTGAAATATTAAATATACATTTCAGAAAGGAGCATTGAATGTCTGAGTATTATTTTTAAGCAAGAGTTTAGAGGGTTAAATGAACTTTAAGAATTGGATTTATAAATAACTAAATAAATAATATTTTTATTTAATTTATAAACTATGCCTTTTGTTTTTTAATGATAATAAATATTTAACAATTTGTATTTTTAACCTCATCATTTCCGAATAATTTTACTTGAAAGTATTTTGAATGCATTTTAAGTAGCAATAATTGAGAATTAAAAGAATACACCAGTCTTTTTGAAATTATTTTTTGAATATTCATCATTCAAAGAAATATGAATATCTACAGTTTAAGTAAAATTTATATTTTAAGGTTATAAGGACTTTATTAGGAGGTGATGCGAGATTCTAAGGATGTGCACAAATACAAACAATTTTTTAAGGATTTATCTTTACTAATTTTAGATTTTACGTACTTTTATCCGAAGGTTAATGACCTTATATAATAGCAATGACTAACACTCTGATAAGAGTTAAAATAATTTTTTCTAAATATGCACTAAATTAAACTTTTTTTTAATTATAATTAAATTAATTAGAACTAAACTTTATATACATGCACAGATAGAATTACTAACCTTGAAGTTCTTAGAAAATTAAATATAACTAAAGAACTCCTTCTAATTGTTAAACGCAGAAAGATAAGTTACTTTGGTAACATCATACGAGGCTCTAAATACGAACTACAACAATTAATTATCGAAGGAAGAATCGAGGGGAAGAGGAGCATCGGAAGAAAAAAAATGTCGTGGCTAAGAGATATTCGCAACTGGACGGGTATTAGGATAATAAAAAAATTGGTTCACAGTGCAAGACGCAGAGAAGAATATTACAATATTATCGCAAGCCTACAATAAAATGTTTATAAAGTGATCACTTAAGATCCAGTAGTGGATTTACAGTAGAAGAAGAAATTTTTCTAATAAATTAAGTTAATTAATAATAATTAAAATTTTTTTTTTTATTTTTAAGTGCTAACTGTTAAATTGTTAGGTTAATAAGCCTGTTTATACCATAGGTACATCTTAGAACAAAGAGTATCATATTTTTATTATTAGAATTTATTTTAAACGAATTCCACATACAATTTAAACATGATGTAGTACTAGACCTTACAATATGTAGAAGCTTCTTAAATTTTCAATAGATACGATTCTATTTCTTATATAGGGTGTTTCACAAATAATTAGCCATAGAAACTGGGGTTATTCTGGGGTTAAAAAAATTTGTTTTAGAACTAGGTTCTATTCTAATCCATTTGCGAGACATGGGGTTAAAAAAACATTTGATAAATAATAAAAACCACTAGGTTTTAAATCAGCTATTATACTAAATAATTTAATTTTGTTTTGTATCTATAAAATGGGTTCCGTTTGAGGAATTTTAAAAGCCCCATAAATTTCCGCTTTAAAACTAGGTTTGGTCTCATTTTATCTCATAATGTTCTAATTTTATAGAAATATAACTAAATTAAATTAATTAGCCATAATAGTTTATTTAAAACGTATTAATTTTTATTTTTATTATTTTTATACCCGTATGATTATATGTCAAAGGGTATTATAAATTTGCATTACGTTTGTGACGCAGAGAGGGAGGGGGAGGGAGGGGGTAGATAAAGACTCAAGTGTATGGATCAGATCAGAATCGAAAAAAAAATCGATTTAGCTATGTATGTCCGTCCGTATGCACGATAACTCAAAAACTGAAAGAGCTAGGATCTTGAAATTTTCGCAAATTAGTTTTTTTTTGCAATAGCTGTTATTGCTATTTAAATCAAGCCATTTTGGTCCATGGGTTCGGGTAGTTGCCATACAACTTTTTTTTTATATGAGTATTACTCTGTACCTATTACAGCTGCGTGTCTGAAATTTTTCCAAAAATACTTTAGTGTAATGGCCAAAGTTACTGAAAAACTTGGTTGGTCTACTGCTGAAGGTTCGAGTAGCTGCCATACAACTCCTTCTTTTATATGAGCATTACACTACACTTAATAAAGCTGTATGTTTGAAATTTTACCAAAAGTAATTAACCGGATGATATAATGTTAATATTACGGTCATACAGGTATCTCAGAGTTGACACAGTCTACTCTACTACACTCTTTCTCGTTAACCTTATTATCACCTTGTCATCTAATTATCTATTATGAATGCTTAGTTATCTAATAGCTTTAGGATCCTAAGTTAAATGCATTTAATATATATACCTATCAATTTATACATAATATTATACTTATCAATGTTTTAATTCAAAAATTCAATTTTAGAGTAATAAAATCAATATTTAATTAAATAATAATTATATTTTCAATTAAAAATATAATAATATTGTTAATTTGATTTTATTGTATAACTAAAAGTTCGAAAATTAATAGAATAAAAAAAAAAAATTTAATTAAAATGTGTCTATTATTATTGCACATTTCTCGTTCCATAATATAATCATGTCATATTAATAATTGTATTAAAAACTAATCAAAATCAAAATTAAATTTAATTTTATTACTCTTCTTTGTCCATTTAATTTTTCAAATATAATTATTGAATAAGAATTTTATAAAAAACTTTTATTTTATAATTATAAACAATTTTAATTGAGTTCCGTTTTAAAATATATTAACCACAATATTCTTGAAAGTTTCATTTAAATATTAAACCACAATAATTTCAAATTTAATTTAATTTTAAAAATACTTCTTTTATAATATTATTATTTAAATATTTTTATATATTATTTTGTATATTTTTTTTATCATATGTACATGTACAGTTGAACATATGTTCAATTTGCTTAAGATATTTTAATAATATTAAGTGTATGGGTTTTTTAAAGAAAGTGTTTGAACAATAATGAACTAAAGTCTGAGTGAATTTTACTTTAATATTAAATTTAGTATAGATGTTATTGAATTTTTTTTTTTTTTTCTTTATTTCAATTCATTATAAATAGGTATAAATTGTATAATTCAAATTTGTTTGTGTTGGATGATCGTAGCTAAAGCAGCTATATGATCTTATAAAAAACAAGGAAGAGTGTAGTAGAGTAGACTGTGTCAACTCTGGGATACCCGTATGACCGTTATATAAATATTATATCATTATTATTATAAACATTAATTACTTTTGGCAAAATTTCAAACATATCAGATTTATTAGGTGTTGTGGAATATTCTTATAAAAGAAGGAGTTGTATGGCAGCTACTCGAACTCTTGGCAGTAGAGCAACCAAATTTTGCAGTAACTTTGGCCATTATACTAAACTATTTTTGGGAAAATTTCAGACACCCAACTTCAATAGGTATAGAGTAATGCTCATATAAAATAAGAAGTTGTATGGCAGCTACTCGAACCCTTTGCAGTAGACCAAGCAAATTTTACAGAAACTTTGGCCATAAAACTAAACTGCTTTTGCCAAAATTTCAGACACGTAGCTGTAATAGGTACAGAGAAATACTCATATAAAAAAGGAAGTTGTATTACAGCTACCCGAACCCATGGACCAAAATGGCTGGATTTAAATAGCGATGACGGCTATTGCAAAAAAAAACTAATTTGCGCAAATTTCAAAATCCTAGCTCCTTTAGTTTTTGAGTTATCGTGCGGACGGACGGACAGACGGACGGACAGACGGACGGACGGACATACATCGCTAAATCGATTTATTTTTTCCATTCTGATCCGATCCATACACTTGAGTCTATACCTACCCCCCCTCCTTCTCTGCGTCACAAACGTAATGGCAAATTTATTATACCCTTTGACTATATAGTCATGCGGGTATAAAAAGTATATTATTATAAGTTTAATTCTTAAAAGCTAATGAATATTGCAAAAATCAAGACGATACAATCAATTTAAAAAATAAAAAAAAAATTTTATAATTAAAATTAAATATCAAAATTCATAATTATCACATTTTTTAAAGTTCAATCACACAATTTCATTATCATTTATCTACAAAGCAACAAATACATCGGATCACTATATACATATTAACTAAATATTTACATATCCAGTATTTATACTGGTTTTTATTATCTATGGGTTTGATGTTCTTGTAATATATATTTTTTTATTTCTGTTTTGAACAAACCAATTGAATTAATTTGTTTAAAGCCTGTTGGAAGCTCATTATACACCTTTAAACATTTAAATAAGCAATTATTCTGTTGTTGATTTGTCCTAAATAAGGACAAATAAAAATTAGAACTTTTTCGCGTATTATAATTGTGTATGTTTATTGCTCTATTTAAAATAAAATTGTGCTTTATTTTATTATTCACAACCTTATAGGCAGTAAGATACAACTCCCTTTTACAAATGTTCTCGAGACTTAAATATTTTTCGGTGTATAGCCTATTCGTTGGAAAAATATTCGGATAGCCGTGGATTATTTTAATCGCCTTCTTTATGTACGATATCTAACTGGTACAAAATTTGTTGGCTTGCACCACTCCAAATTGGATTGAGATAAATTATATGGGATTGAATAAAAGAAGAATATATGGAATATAGAGCATTTTGAGTAATATATTTTCGAATACGACGTAAGATAAATAGATATGGCGTTATTTTGCGTATGATATGATGAATGTGATCTATCCATTTAACTTTCCTATCCAAAATTAGCCCTAAGTAACAGAGATTTTCTACATTATCAATAGATATAGAGTTGTAGGAGAAGTTCCAAGAGTTGTAAATTTTGTTGCCAAGTAGCAAAATTTTGGTTTTTTTTATATTTAAACGTAACCTATGATGCGTTATCCACTCTTCGATTTTTGGAAAGGTCAGTTTCAAAAGTTGTTGTGGATTGCTCTTTGAATTCTATTGACGTATCTATCCAATTGATTGGATTAGTGGCGATTTTTAATTCGTCGGTCACATTAACAAAATATGTATTCATTTTGTCAGCTATTTCATACTCATTGGTTGTGATTATATTATTAGTTATTAGCGTTTTAATAGCGGGGTTCTGTTTAGGTAAATCAGTGTTATAGATTACCTTGTTATAAAAATTCCAAAGACTTTTACCGTTTTGAAAACCGTGTTGTACTTCAGTTGAATAATATTTTTTTTTGGCTTTTACGATTAGTGTGTTTTCCTCGGCTTTCATCGATTTATAGAGATTATAAATACGAGTATTTTCTCTGTACTTTTTTGAGTACTTCAGCTTTATTCTGGTTAAATTTTTTTTGTGGTTTATTTAAGCGCATTTACATTATATATTAAAATTTTTTTAAAATGATTATGTTTTTAAATTTTTTTAATTTTATTTTATTTTATTTTTTGAATATATTTAATTATACATTAAAATTGATATATATCTTTTATATCAATTAATCAAAATAAATTAAGGTTTTCATCCATAACAAGTACATCTACCTTTTTTACAAAAACCACTTGAATGACCCTTGCTTGTGCATGACTTATAGCATGGCCAGACTTCACAGTCTAACATTTGGCTTGAAGCTCTGCCATGCGGAATTACTTCTATAAATTAAAACAAAATATACACCATTTCCTAATTATTTTAAAATTTACCTTCATCGTGTTCAGCACCCATTGTCACACCAAGAAGAGTGACTAAAAGTAACAATGATAAATATTTTAAAAAATACATTTTTTTTTTGATATTTTCCTTTCGATTCAAAATTTTTAATTTTACTAATTTTTAAAATTGTTTCTTTAGCGTTATTTATACAAAAATTAAAAATAAAACTGTTTACGTAAATTTTATAATTTAGTTTTTTATTTTTATTATTACCTAATCGTTTTTATTAAATTACTTATGTTTAAAAGATTGTAGAATCTTGGACCCTATCTTAAGTGGACACACTTCCAGTTGATAATTAAAATAATAATAAAACCAAAAAACATCGAAGTGGTTAATTTAATTAGTAAAATTAAATTTCCATGCAAAGGTACTAAGAATTTTTAAAAGGGGTTGTATGTATGTATCCTAATTTTATAGTGATAGTGATTAGATTGTACATTTCACACCATCGTTTATCAATAAGGTGGTGACGAAATTTTGGGTGCATGACACTTTACTGAAAAAAAATATCCCGAATGAAAAAATTCCGATAACCAAATCGTGAAAAGAAAAAAGGCCAAATTTTAATTCTGTAAAAAAAATTCCGAATGTTTCAAAATCCCGAAAACAAAATACTGAAAACCAAAAGTAACACCTGGAGGTGCACCATAATAAGCGAGCTCAGCCAATGCAACCTCACATGGGAGAATACAAAAAACAGTAGCAGGAAACCATGTGAGATGAAAATATCGACTCCCTTGCGGAGTGAAATGGACAAACAAAAAAATCTATTACCAGGCCAATTACAATCACATTTTCATAATTTTTTCATTAATGATATATTCAAAACAAATACACGCCATTCTAAATATTTCTCCGAAATTTTCCAATTTTCGCATTCATAATTTTCTAGTTGTTATTTTAAGCTATGTTCAATATTTTTATTTTATCCTCCCTCCTCGATTTTCGAGGTGCTGGCAGGTACTAGAATTTATTAATATTAAAAAAAATTCATCTGAATCTGAAGTGTGTGTTCAAATATTTTAATTCATTACAGTGTTTTCAAAATAAAAGAATCTGAGCAATAGCTTCAGTTGAATAGTAGTCAAATTGTGGTAGACTATGAATGTTGAAGGTTTCAATCTAGCTAGAGGTTCAAGAGTTTTTAGTGACTAAATAGTATAATATAAAACAAACAAAATAAATAATACTAATTATAAATTAATATTTATTTATTAATTAATATTATAAATAACAAAAAATTGACAAGTAATTGACTTAATATTGCATTCTGAGCATTGTTTAAGAATTTAAAATCAAAAATTGGAAAGTTAAATTGATAATGATTGCAAAATACCAAACAGACAGACAATAAAGCGAGTTAATAAAAACATTTTAAAAGTAAATTAAGTCAAGTTTTTTTAAAAGTTTTTTAAATTTTGGTCAGTTTAAATTAAATATTTTTAAAGATTAATTATTTAGTGCCTTGACTCCAACAAGTACATGACTTAATTAACAGCATGCACAGCTTTCTTTCAACAAATCCTCTTGCGATCAAATGTAATATAAATAAAATTACTAAAAGTTAAAAACAAGTTTTAATTCTATAATGTCCTCGAAAGCCTTAAGTTCTTAGTTAATATTACAAAAACCAATATAATTTATAATATTAAATATCAATAACTAAATAAATAAATAAATTTATATATTATTTACTTTGGTCACTTATACTGAAATTTTTTACTTAAATGTCATGTTATTAACACAAATAAAAATGTATTTATTATAATTAAATTAATATTTGAATATATGTATATATATATTAAAGTATTATTATTTTGTAACATATTTAAATTACAAAATAATAATCTAAATTTTCCATTAGATACAAATAAATTTAAATACATTTGTACATAATATGATAAATAATATCTTTTAATACATACATTAGATATAGGTACGTTCATTTATATATATATATACAGGGTGGTCCAGACCATGCGTATCAGTTTTTTAAGGAGTAGTTATTTTAAAATATAAAAAAAATTTTATTAACTAAGTTGAGGGTGCTCTATCGATTGGCGATATTTTAAACTTCCGGAAAGGACCGGAAATAGGTTTTTTTAGACCGGAAGTGTTCCGAAATCGAAATTTTCAAATGGGAACGGGTACTTTTCGACTCAAATTCAGATTCTACGTCAAAAAATAAAAACATTTTGTCTTAAAAATTTTTTTTGTTTTATAACTATTTCCCTTTAAAATTAATAAAAATAAAACAAATATCTTTCATATTTTTTCTTAAAATTTTAGTAACCTAATTTCATTATTTCTCTAATTATAAATAATTAAATTTGTTTTTGATATCATCATATCGTGTTATCACACTTTTAGGTACAAAGTTCAGACTAATAAACCGGTTTACCAAAACTTTTGATTTAAAGTCAATTAAAAAAAATGCATTATAACTCTTTAAAATTAATAAAAATAAAACAAAAATATTCCATATTTATTACTAGCAACAAAATATTTAACAACATAACAAATAATATTATTAACTATAGGTTAAGCCCTCAAAATGTCCACCATTTCTCAGAATGCATGCCTCTATTCTCCTATTAAAACTATCCGTAGCGAGTTTAATTTCGTTAGGATCTAAAGAGCTAATTTTTTCACGAATTCTGAACTCCATATTTGCTTTTGTTGTTGGGCGTTCGATGTATACTAAATCTTTTATTCTTCCCCATAAAAAGTAGTCTAGTACAGTAAGGTCTGGAGAACGTGCTGGCCATTCATGTGGACCATGCTTTCCCAACCATCTACTGCCAAACATATTGTGTAGTTGGGTTCGAGCCAGCCGAGATGTATGAGCTGGACATCCATCTTGTTGAAACCACATATTCCTCCTTTGGTCCAAAGGAATATTTTCAAGGAGGGAATTAAGGGAATTTGATATAAAATTGGCATACATAGAACCAGTTAAGTTTCCCTCAAAGAAAAACGGTCCAACAATATGGTCTTTAATTATACCACACCAAACGTTTACCTTCCATACATGTTGATGGTCTATTTCTCTCGTCCAGTTGGGATTTTCTTGAGACCAAAAGCGATAGTTCCAAGTGTTCACATTCCCATCACTTTTGAAAGAACATTCATCCGAAAACAAAATTTTTTGATGGAAATTTATTGGTCGCAATTTTATCCAATTACAAAATTCCAGTCTCCGTCGGTAATCTTCATCTGTCAGAGCTTGATGAAGAGACATTCTATAAGGATGAAACTTATGTTCTTTTAAAATACGTAAAATTGTACTTTTACTTATGCTGGAGTCATTTGCTCGACGTCTCGCTGAATCATGTTGATTTACACAAACAGAGGCTAAGACGTCTGAAGAAATTTCATCTCTTACTCGGCGCCGAATTTTTTGTCCTTTATTGTGGTTATATTGGACTAAACCCTTATTCTTTATTCGATTATCCAAACGCGCAAAAACATTATACGAATGTGGGGTACGATTTGGATATGTTTGTTGCCACAATCTTGACTGTAAATGCCGTGACATTTTCCTAAAATAAGTATCATGTCACTAGCCTCTCTATTAGAATATGGCATTTCTTGAAAAAAAAAACCCGAAATTAACTTTTAATAAAATTATAAAATTATAAAGCATTCGTATGCATTAGCAAGAAAAAAATTACCTTTTAAATCTAAAAATGTAATTTTAAGTATGATAAACAATTTTTTATATTTTATGAATAAAAATTGATATCAAAAGAAACCTTCACTAAGAAAGCAATAATATAAATAAACACTTGAAATTGCACTGGACCTTATCTTTTTTTTTAAATAACAATGTTTTCTTTGTAACTAATTTTAAATCAATATTTTTTGCAAACCGGTTTACTAATAATATAAATAAACACTTGTAAATGCACTAAATCTTATCTTTTTTTGCAAAGTTAATGCATTTTTTTTAATTGACTTTAAATCAAAAGTTTTGGTAAACCGGTTTATTAGTCTGAACTTTGTACCTAAAAGTGTGATAACACGATATGATGATATCAAAAACAAATTTAATTATTTATAATTAGAGAAATAATGAAATTAGGTTACTAAAATTTTAAGAAAAAATATGAAAGATATTTGTTTTATTTTTATTAATTTTAAAGGGAAATAGTTATAAAACAAAAAAAATTTTTAAGACAAAATGTTTTTATTTTTTGACGTAGAATCCGAATTTGAGTCGAAAAGTACCCGTTCCCATTTGAAAATTTCGATTTCGGAACACTTCCGGTCTAAAAAACCTATTTCCGGTCCTTTCCGGAAGTTTAAAATATCGCCAATCGATAGAGCACCCTCAACTTAGTTAATAAAATTTTTTTTTATATTTTAAAATAACTACTCCTTCCCTGCTTAAAAAACTGATACGCATGGTCTGGACCACCCTGTATACTCGTATATATATTTGTTTTGTAATTTATATAAACAACGAAGCGGAAAACCAAAGGCCATCAAAATTTTAAAATTACTTTTATCACATTAATAAAATTAAAATACATATTACATAATATAATATATAATATATCATATATAAATTTTATATATACATAAATTCGTACAAATTTATTTAAATATGTTTTAGAATTAATGTTTATAATATTGTGCCACAGGATATATATATATGTATTTTTCTGTATTTATATATATCTTATCTTTTATATTATTTAATTATATTATGTATATCAAATCTTATATTTATATAAATATATATGTATATATATATATACATATATATTACAAATGTTTCTTTGGGTGAATTCTGTCAAATATAAATTGAATTTCCCTTCTAATAAATGATAAATGCCTTTAAGGTTCAATTGTTTTTAATATTATTCAATTTATATATATATACAGATATATATATCTAGATAATACAGTCAAACTTCTCTAACTCAAACTCTGTTAATGTCCGAAAATTAGTTCATGCTCGAGAAACACAAAGAATTCATCCAAATATTTAAAAATCGGTGGCCTAAATTAACCTAGATTAGGTGACCTAATCTTACAAAAGTCGTAGTTCAACTCAAAAGAGAAATAAAACCCCGGGGCTCTATTACTCAATTACTATGAAACAAAAGACCACAGTGCGTTATTTCTCATTAAACAGGAAATAAACCCCGAGGGCTTTATTTCGCGGGGTCTTAATTCAGGTCACTTTAAAAATCTTATATCTTAGTTAAAAACAAATTTCTTAAAGTACTTAGTGATTCATTGACAGATTACAAGGTAGGTTTTATTATATCATAACATATTCGTTGGCCGCTTCATCATTACTATCAATTTCCAAGGTATCATTTGGTTTTGTAAATCTACAATATTTGCATCTGTCAGATATTCAGTTGTAATGACATTTTTATCTAGGTTCAGAAAATTATTGAAATTTTTAATCTCCATTTCACTCTTACACAAAATTAAAATACATACATGAATAATTATATTCCGTTTAGACTTTTGTGTTAAGTAGTTTGAATGAAGGAAACCGTTTTTGCTCAAAAATACTTAATTAGAGAGAGAAAAGTTCGAATTAAGGAGATCTTCAAGTTACAGAGACTCAATTACATATAAACAAATTTTTGAAAATGTTAAGTAAATAAAAAAAGTTCGACTTGAAGAGATGTTCGAGTTAGATAGGGTTCGATTTAGGGAAGGTTGACTGTAGGTACTTGGATATATATATATATATATATACTCTGTGTGTGTGTATTCTGTTCTGATCCTACAAAAAAAAAAAAACACAAAAACCAACAATTTTATAAAAGAATTCATATTATTTAAATAAAATCGACAATATATATCCATTTTATCCTCATATTTCTTTCATTTTTGTTAATTTTTAGTTTGGTTTTGATTTAACAAAAATGTAAACGTGTATATGTGTATATATATATTTGTAAGATACTTTTGTTTTTTTTTCTAAGTATTTCTTTTTTTTTTAACAAATTTATATTACCTGACCTACTTCTACTTTATCAATATTATCTGGAAAATATTTTTTTTTTCCTGCATTATTTTGAAAATGTATCTTGTATCTGTATCTTAAAAAAAAAAAAAATTGATAACGGTAAAAAAAAAGTATCTTTTCATTACTTGAAGCTTTAAAAGTGTAAAAAAGGTCCTGTTTTTTTTTTTTTAGTAATTTTTTTACTTTAAAGATGATGAAATTTTTCATACTAAATTTTGTGTCTCAAAATTAAATGCTTTGGTTATATCATGCGATAAATATATACAATACAATAATATATACAAGTATATATTGCATGATATATGTTTAATATCCTTTTTTTTTCAAATTTGCTTTATAAAGTTTTTGCTGAAATCCAGAAAGTGGATTTGATATTTTTGAAATGGAACATCATATAAATTTTTTTGTGTGTAGGAAATTAAAAGAAAAAATATACCGTTATACAGTTTTTCCACCCCATTCCTTAACTTTATTATAATGATTTTTATATGTATGCATGTATATAAGTATAATTTTCTTGTTGCTTCTTGCCTTTAATTTATATTAAGCTTAAGTGAATTGAAATAATAATCCCTGAAAAAATGTTCTTGTATATATATTATATATATATATATATATACATAAATATGTGTATACATATTTTAATATAATAATGTGTAAATGCATGTGTTTCTTAATTCAATTTTATATTTATAATTTTTTTTTAAACATCTTTTAAAGCAAAACTTTTAACAAATCAACATATCAGGATTTCCGCCTAAAAAAGAAAATTCTTTTACAGGGTGTTCATTTTTTATTCTTTTTCTTTTTAATTCTCTTTCTGTTTGTGTCTTCTTTAAATACAAAAAGAAAAAAATCCATAAACATACATACTTATATTAATATAATAAATATACATTAAAACGCACAAATGCCTGTGTTTAAGGTGAGGTCGTCAAAATTAAGGTAAAAAAAAATAAACTTGAAAGAAATCTTTCAGTTAGAAGGGCTTCGATATGAACTTAATAAATTATGTACAAAAAAAAAAAACAAAAAAAACAAAATAAAAAATCCAAAAAAAAAAAAGGAAAAATAATATGTTTCTTTTGCCTTTCTTTTTCCATCGTTTTGAATTTATTTTTCAACTTAAGGAAAAACCGTTATTTTACCTTTATTCAGTGCGGTGGATTGTTGTTGTGTTTAAATTTAACTTTATTTACAATGGTTATAAGGTGGCACAAAGTTTTTAACTTAAAGAATATGATGGTAAGCTTAAAGACGCTTTACATATAAAGGGGTAAAAATAAAATGACTAAACATTATTCCCGTATAACGGTAGATCCTTTACTTTGTTAAACGGTTAGGTTTATTAGTGGCATAAACATGAATATTGTATATGGTCTGTGCTATCATTACAATGAAAAATTATTTTTGATTAATAAAAGGAGTTTTGGGAAGGGTGCGGAGGAGGGGTGGATTGGGAGTCGGTGAAAGTGAAATGAAAAACTTTAAAAAAGAAAAGTTGAGAGGGTTTAGAATGAAGGTATGTAAGAAAACAAATTTTTTGAAGAAGAATATTAAGAACGGTAAAAAGGTTAATAATGGATGTTTTGAGAGAATATATGTGAATTCTTTGTTTTATTTTTTAGCTGCTCCCTTTTTTTGTTGTATTGTTGTTGTTTTTGTATTGTTGTTACATTGAAAAATTTAAGTTAAGTAAAGTTATGTGGAAAAATAAGAAAAGATCGAAACCCGTAAATTATACTATACAAAATACAAGATTATGTTAACCATTAAATATTGAATAATTGTAAGCCAATTTTTCAAAAATTTTATTTACTTTGTTAAAAAAAAAAACAGATGAATTATGCGTATTGTTGTTGTTTTTTTTTTTTTTCTTTCATCTCAAGAAAAAAAGGTGAAAAAGTTTTCATGTTCTTTTAAATTTTTTTTTTTTGTAAAAAAAATTAGAAAGAAAAAAAAAAGGAAAAACAATTTGACATGGGGGTGATTTTATTTTTTTTTTTAAGATAAAATTTCTACATGGAAAGTTTTCAAAGGTAAATTTAATGATTTAATGCTTTTCTGTTGATTTCCTTGTTAAGTATTTTTTTTGGATTTAAGTGATTTAATTTTTGTCTTAAATATTGAAATATACTGTTACTTTAGTTTATTAAAAGTATTTTAAGATTAAAATTTAAATTGTTGATTTAATTAAATAAAAGGATTTTAATTTTTATAGTCATTTAATTGGTTTTAGTATAGGATCTCTCCACATCGGATGTTGAACATCACATCTTTCAGTTTTTAATTGAACCCTGACAACTTATTTAATTTTTTTTTAAGTGCTAACTGTTCATCGGTTAGACTAGTAAGTGTGTCTATATACCTTAGGTACATTTTGTAAGACGTAGAGCATTTGTAACTTGTCTGAGATTTTCAGTAAATACAATTTATATTTATGAAATATTGTCATATTTGTTAAATATGTTGTATTGGTATCTAAGTCGAGTCGAAAAACCAGATAAAACATTTTTATTTTAATTTTACTGTGATTTGTGCAAGTACTTCTCGAATGTGCCACCTAGTGTTCTGTGTAGGTTAACTTTGCTAAATTTTCTTCGAATCCCTGTCCTTTCAAATGTCAATCGGGAACTGAAGTCGAAATTTCAACTTTGTAATTATGTTACAAAATAGTTGGCAGTATATTTCATAGAAATTAAGTAACTTTTGCGGTTCCTTAATTATTGAACTATTTGAATTTATTCAAAAATGTTCATCCGGGATAAAACAAAGATAAATATTCTCTGTGTTTTAATTAATTTTTGAGCCAGGCTTAGTGTTTACTGGAATCCATAGAGGGAAAGAAGTGTGGGTAGACCTAGGATAACATAGAGAAGGTAAGTCGCTATGGAAATTAAGAATAGCGGCAGAATGTGGGCAGAGGTAAAATAACTAGCTCACAATAGAGTTTGATATAGAATCTTTGTGGAAGCCCTATGCTCCCAGGGTGTAAAACTGGAAAAAAAAATAATTAAATTTAAGTCACTCGGCTCCTGTTCATCCGAAATACACGTGTGACAAAAATGATATCTTGGTTTTAAGTTCACCAGCGAACTTGAGACTCAGAGCCTTCTGTTAAAGGTGTTCAAAGTTAAACAGCAAATAATAACCAATTGTGCCACTCTATTGATCTGATTCAAATTGAACAATTGAGTTTTTAGTATAGATAATATTGATGCAAAGAATTTATGAGAAGAAATAATTTAATTTATGAAAGATAAATTCATTTAATTACTATCACATACAATTTTAAGTAAAAAATTAAAGAGAATTAGTTAAAATTTAAATATAAAATTGCATTAACTTAAATATAAAACTAGTAAGCTCTAATATTTCACATAGAAGTAAAAGCTTACAACGAATTTGAAACATTCAGAATAAATGAATATTCGTTTGAACTGTATTTATCCTTTTTATATATGTATTTAATATCTAAGTATATACAAGAATATATATTAATAAATTATTTTTATTTATTTTTGGTTATATAACGCACAAAAAAAAAGTAGACGAGAAAAAAAAAGGAAAATTCTAGAAAAGTGCCTAACAAATTTAATTTTTTTTAGTTCCTTTGAACTGCAAAAATTAATAAAATTTTCACAGTACAATAATATTAATTTAATTATGAACATTTGGTGCTATTTTATGTTGTACCCATTAAAATTAATTCATAGTATACTTTTTATACAGGGTGCACCAAATTAGATTCGCTATCGCTATAGGACAACTAGGAAAGGTGAAAGCGAAAAAAAAATTAAATTTGAAGTTGTGGGTAACTATGGGAACATTTTTTTCTAACAGTACAATGCTGAATTTTAGAAGTCCAATTTTTGCTAAAGTCTATAAGAAGAGATGCAGGAGCACGTAATTTGTAGAGATGACTAACCGGGGTTGAAATATGATTTTAATGCACTAGTTTCATATGGAGGTATAATCGTTATAAAGTTAAGAAGGTTAGGGAAGTTATTACACTTCTTTTGCGGTACCATATATTGAGGCAACATTTTAAGTAAGACAGCTCTTCAATTCGATACACAAGCAATCATTTTTATACCCTACAACTAAAATAACCATACAAAAAGGAAGCAGGCTATGTATATTTTTGCTTACCGGCATACCTCCAATATGCTATAGATAACTAAAAAAATAATTATGGTATCTTGAAAAAAGTTATATTGCAAATTACTAATGACGAAAGAAAGAAGGGGATGGAAAAATTGGGAAAATGGGGAATAGGTTCGGATAATGGAAACTTTTGATCGAATTAAGACCAATCGACCATAATTCCAAAAGTTAAAAGGAATCTTCAAATCAGACAGAAATGTATTCTGCCATATTTTATTTATATCCCTGGAATTTGAAATGTGGTTCTGGTACCTCCCAAACACATCTGAAGATTCAAAAGTATATATTCTAATTAAATTAATAAAGATACTAACTTAAAATAAATGTGGAAGCTTCAAATTAGGTACAAAAGTGTTTCTTCCTATTTCCTTTCGGTCTCTTAAATTCAGGATCAATTGTATTTGTGGTTTTGGTATGTATCACACGTCTCCCAAAATCTAATAAGCATATCTTCGAAATTAATAAAGATAGAAAATTCCAAGTTGGTACAAGGTAGTTCTGTCCTATTCCTTAACGTTCCTGAAATGAGTTGAAATAGGGGTTCGTGTAATAGTCATTTGAATTTGCCAAGAGTATGGTAATACTAAGTCGGTTGCATCGACTTACTGTTGTTTCATTACCACTTGTTTCTTCTATCTCGTGTCATATTTGAGATATCAAGAACTTAAAAAGATTATCCAATCCACTAACCTTTTAAGGGATATTTATGTTCTTTTGCAGCACACCCTGTATCCCTGTATTATCATGTTCATAAATACATTCATTTAAAGAGTTTTAAGTAATAGCATTTTATTTTTGTTTCAAAAAAAAAACAAAAATTAAGGAAAAGTTTTTATTTTATTTGTACCATTTTCAATTTTTCCAAAAGAATAAAAAAAAAAAAAAGAAAAAAAAATATAAGGAAAAATACAACTGTTTAAAAAACATAAAGAAAATAATAAAAACAAATTAACTAAAAATTTTTTCCTACAATTTTTTAAGTACTACTAGTTAAGCTCATTATTATTATATTATTTTGAAGGTTGTACTCGTACATGTTTTTCTGTGCTCTACATGATAGATGATGTAGATCTACACCTATACCAACTTTTATATACAATGTCAAGTAATTACTACATCACTCTATACAGTGCTAGATTTGGAAAAACAATCTCTACTTTTATTATTAGAATCAAGGTTAAAAACATACTAGAACATGACCAAAATTAAAACATCAGTTTTAATAATAGTTTTATTTTTGAAATTTTTTTCAGTATGTTGTCATGGCAATTTTTCAACATTGAAATATTTTGGTTGAAAATTTTTTTTCAAAAGGTTTTATGAAAAATATAATATACCTACCTACCTTCATACATCTTATGTATATGACGTATGTAATTATATAAAAAAGTATATAATGTATATAATTAGATATACTTACTGCTATATTATTAATGGAAAATTTTAAAAGTGCTTTAGGACGAGATGGAGCTGTTGAACAATTAGCTCTTAATATTTCACCAACTTCATAATGATGCTGTTCTGTCCAAATTTCTGGTTTTTTATCAGGTGTTTCTGAAAATAATATTAAAAAAACAATTTAAATGTAAATGTGTGAAATTATATTCAATGTTTTTTAAAAAATTGCAGTTTCTTCACGCAAATAAAAAAATGGAATTATGAAATAAAAATATTTTACTAAGATTTTAAGGAAATAATTTTTAAACAGCATGAGGAAGATAAGTGCTCATTTCTAATTCCTATAATGAGTACAAAAAAGTGATAATAATTTAATTTAATTATTTTACTTCATATTAATTAGAATTTAATTTAGAAAACTCAATTGATCCCTATTTTGTATTGTACAAGTGTGATTAAACAAGCACCGTTATAATCTATAAAGAGTATTGAGTATTTTAATTACTCAATTTAAAATATGACATTAAAAATAATACATAAAATTATTTGACATTTGAACTCGTTTAGAAAATGATAAACGTTAAATTTAATTTTCTATTTTAATGGTTCCATAATGCAAGCGTCTATATTTTAGATATTTCCATATAATTCAATTAAATTAAAAATAAATTCATAATTTTCATCTTACGCTGCGTATAGAAATCATAAGGAGAGAACTTTAGTATTTATTTTAGATGACAATTTAAGATCATAAAGCTTAGCATAACATTTATCATTACATTTTGAAAATACTTTCTCCGCTTGTAATGTATCGAATAATATATGGTATAAAGTATATGAATAGGTTCAATGTAGCTATGAGTGTCCGGCAATTTGTTCATCTGTTAGCGCAATTGCTCATTAAAAACCTAAGAGCTGAAGAATTTCGAAAGTGAGAAACATATTTTGAAAGCAAGTTGTAGATTATTTAAGAAAGCCGATATTTTGATAACTTCCTTTCATAATATATCTTGAACCTATTAACATCTATTTAACATCTAATCAAATAGACTGTTTTACTAATGACTAAAAGTACGTTTATATTGGAGCTGCGATAAGTGATAAGAGTTTTGATGAGAGCATCGTTAAGAGCATAGAAAAAGCAATGCTCTTATAGTGTGTTTATATTGAAGCTTCTATGTTAGCTAAAAACTGATTTAAATTTCACCCTTGTTAATAAAATTTTATTAAAAAATTTTTTTTTTTTCACTTATTTTAAATGAAAAATAGTTTTAAAAAATGCTAGAAACGGAAAATGTTACAAATTTTCTTGACGCTCTTGAGTGATATCGCATATAACTGATAAGTGATATAGCAGATTAAAACACAGACTTTCAAGTGAAAGGTCTCGTGTTCAAACTTCGATCAGATAAAAACTAATAAAAAAGTTTCGAAAAAACTTATAATTATATCTTATGCTCGTATTATAATTTAAAAAAAATATTTAATTAAATTAATAATAAGTCTTGTGTAAGATAATAGATGGCGCACAATATTAATATTTTATGTATTCATAACCTTAGGCAATAGCTACAGCCGATTAAACAACTTTGTGAATATAAAGATTAAAGAAACTGAAGCATTGTCTAAATGATTTGGTGATTGCCGTTGGTGACTTCTTAAAGGAGTGGAATAGTATTAAATAAAATATAATTTTTTTATACAGGGTGGCGCAAAACGACCGATATGGTTTGAATGTTTAATAACTTTTTAAATTTATTTATATTTTTTATTTTTATTTCAGAATTTTGTGATGAAAACTTGGGGAATTGGAAATGGAACAGTACACAACAGAACAGCGATCAAAAAATACGAAAAGTTATGAAAAATGTACTGCAAAGAGCACGAATGTGCTAAACTGAAAATGTTCACCACTTGTGGGATATAATTTTTGTACTTAAGCAAAAGATATTCCCTATTAATATACTGTATAACAAAAAAATAATAATAATAATTAACCATCAAATTAAAAAGTTATTAAACATTCAAACCATATCGGTCGTATTGCGCCACCCTGTATATCTAATTTACAAATCTCAAAATAATTCTAAAATATAATTTCTTTCATTTTAATATTATTAATCATTTCCTAAATATCCAGTACCTATTGTCAGTATATCGTATCATTTAATTACAAACATCGAAACATTATTATTCTCATTATCTCATCTGTTTCAAAAAAAAAAAAAAAAAAAAAATAGAATAAAAAAAACAATTGTTAAAAATTTAGAATAAAAGTTTTTTGACACTTATGCAATTATTCACTTTAACATTAAAATCTACTGTCCTTTAAATTGTCATCAAGATCGCTCTTACAAAGCAAATGATTTTTGGATTATTATCAAAGTTTCTGTATTTTTTTTTCAACTTTATTATCGTTTTAAAAAAAGTTTATTTTTTTTTGTTTTATTTTTTTTTTTTTTTTTTTAAAGGATAATAAAAACGAAAAATGAAGAATTTCCATAATCTTTTTGTTAGTCAATCAAATTGTTCAATTTCTCCAATGATAAAAAGTTCTAAGGATGGAATGTGAAATTTTGTAGAAAAATGGTTCAGAAAAAAAAAATTTTTTTTTGAAAAAATGATGAAGTATGAAAAAATTCAAATCTGAATTGATCTATCTAATAATATTATTGCAGTATTTTTGTTGCTTGCATTTTTATATTTGTTGCATTTTTTTTTGGGTCAGCAACACAATGATTTTTTTTTTTTTTTTAACGCAAGAAAAATAGACAACTAAAATTCAAAACAAAGTTTTGAAGGCGATGATAATTTAGTTTTCGTCCTTTAAAAAATTTATCCTTCATTTTTTTTCTTTATTTTTGTGTTTTTTGTTTTTTTTTTTTTATTCTGTTACTAACTTCATGCTCTATTATCTACGTATGCTATTTTTTGGACTCTATTGCCTTTTATCCGGAAGATCTAAATATAAAGTTTTGTTTTTTAATCCTTTTTTTTTTGTTTTTTTTGCCTGTTTTTTTTTTTGTGTCCATCTATAAGTAAAGTTAATAATTCCATGGTGACATTATTGACAACTTTGATATATGAGCTTTTTATAGTTTAGCTTTAAAAGTTACTGTTTTTTTTTAATATCTACTCGATAACAGTAAATGTATATATAACAAAAATAAAATATATATAACAAAATTTAAAAATGAAAGATAAATATTTTGTAAGTTGAAGTAAAATAAAAATTGCAAAAAAAGAGGAGACCATTTGATTGCATAAAATTATGCAGGTAGTATATCTTGGGCGATATTGGGTGATTAAATGCTTTGTTACATTGAATGCAATATTTTGGAGAGCATCTTATTCCAATTGACATTCTAATCATATGCTAAGGATATAAATGGGTTTAGGGTGACCATATATTTTGTTATATCCGATGCAATTTTTTAGAAATAGCTCCAGAAAATAGCATCCTATCAAATTCGGCATTCTAAAAATATGCTAAGGTTATATATAATCATACATTTAATATATCCTCACCATAAACGATTTATGCTGTTGCTTAATTAGTGTTGTAGTAATCAATGTTTTCTCTTATTTTCTACAATAATTTCATTGTAATACTAGCTGTTGACCCAATAATGAGGATTTAGAAATATGATTGATTTGTACTATTATTAGAATTAATTTATTTCATAAATTATTTATTATTTATTTACTAAACGTTATTTACTACATAAGATGGAAAAAGAATGAGAAAAATTGAGATAAAGAAGATTTTTAGGGTTTTAAGTTTATGTTTTTAGGTTTCTAACTTTTTTGATTTTTCAGTTCATAATAAGAATATTTCGACTCATCTTGAATAACCAACTTTTAAAACTCTTGAAATTAGGAACTTTTAGGAATACATTGACGGTAATAGTTTCAATATTTTTAATAGTCCTGAGTGTAATGTGGAGATGTCAAGGAATATAATGCAATATTACTTATGACGGGGTTTATCAATAAAGGGATTGACATTTTTTTAAAGCTCTGAAAATGAGTCGTAAACTTTGAAAATGATGCATGGGCTTAATATATCAAACACTTTTTGTAATTTAAAAATTTAATCAATTTAACAAAAAAACTAGTTTTTGTACTTATGGTCACTTTAATTTATTCTCATATAATTTTGTATATAAAAATTTCTATATATAAGAAGTTCATTTTTAATTCATTTCATTTCAGTTTTTTTTTTTTTTTTTTGCTTATATATTTAAAAGGGAATGAATTTGCATAGAAAATGGAAAGATGACTTATAAGAATAATGCAGAGAAAAGCCAAGTAAAAATCTAAGACGAATTTGCATTTTATTGGAATTGAAATTGTTCAGTTTTTTTTTTTTTCAACATTTTTGAATTATTTTTTCCGGCTGCAGTGAAAGTTTTTTACAGATAATGGACAGATCCAATTTTTGAAAGTAAAATAAGAAAAAATTAAAGGCAAAAAAGAAAAAAAATTCGATAAAACTGATAAGTGAAATGGATTGTAAGAGAAGGAAAGAAGAAGAAGAAGAAAAAAAAGAAAAGGAGATAAAAGATAAGAGATTAAAAGACTATTGAAATGCAATTTTTCTTCAATTTACATATATATGTCCTTTTGTTTTAAATGAAGACATCAAGTTATTTTTTTGTATTTTTTGCAATATGGACGAATTTATTTAAAGCTTATAATTTGTATTTTAGTTTATAGTGTGATACTCTCGAAGAGTCTTGTTTGTACTATGTAGGTTTAAGGAAGATTAGCTTAGAAGCTTAGTAAAATTTAAAATTTGCAGATAATTGATATAGTGTAAGATATTTGATAACATTTTGATTTGTTGTTTGGATTTTTAAAGATCAAAATCATATCAAATAGTAATTTAAGATTAATAATATATTAAAACTTTGATTATCTTGATCAAGAACGCAATTATTCTTATGTTGCTTAGTTGCCTATCCGTAATTTGATGACAGCGACCATATGGTATTAGCAACGATTTCCTGAAAGATGTTTCGATCCGTAACTGAATGTATTAAATCACTACTTTTTTCTGACGCCTGTCCAATTTCTAATGTTGAGCAACCATGTTAATTAGTTCCTTCACATTTTTTTTTTATGTTTTTATTTTTTTTTTTCTTTCCCTCCGTGAGGGAACATAGGGCTTCCATTTGACATCTCCTTCTCACCCAGTTTCCTGCTGCTTTTTTTGCATTCTCCCAAGTGGGGTTGCACTGATTGAGCTCGCTTATTATGGTGCGCCTCCAGGTGTTATTTGGACGCCCGCGTCTTCTGCTTCCTTAGGGGTTCAACTCCAAGGCCATAAGGCTTATGTTGTTCTGATTTTTTCTTAGCGTGTGGCCTATCCACTTCCTTTTCTTCTTTCTTAATTGCCTCAGTATGGGTTCCTCTTCTGTAAGTCTGCATAGGTCTTAGTTGCTTATTTTGCTAGGCCAGAATATTCTGCAGATTATGCGCAGACAGCGGTTAGTGAAGACTTGTAACTTCGGGACGATGTTGTTAGATATCATCCATATTTCGCTTCCTTACATTAGTATGGTCTTTACGCAAACATTGAAAATTCTTATTTTTGTTTTCTTGGAGATTCTTGGATTAAGTTCCTTCACATATCACTTATCTATTAATAAAAGTAACCCACATTTCTTTCCGCGTATAATTTTCCGTGTTTGTCCTACGTAAGACTTTACAGAACCTCAACCAACTGTACACTATGCCAACTGTATACTGTATTTTATTTGAGGCTTCGCTTTTGAAATCTTGCATAAACATTTTAAAAATAAAAATTTTTTGACTTTTTGAAAAATATACTCCCTACATTGCATATCAAATTAAATTTTCTCAGATATTTGAATATAAACCTAAGACTGCAGGGCAAACTTTACATAAAATAATCAATACCTCTATATTGCAGGGTTACCACTCTTTGTTTATATATTACTCATAATTTATTCTTTTAAATTCTCAGTCATACTCAGCATTTTGAAAATGGTTTATAATTCAAAAATTCTAATACACATATAACTTCAATTTTTGAATATTTTATAGATGGTATCAAGATCAGCTATAGGACAATAATCAACTATTTTTTTAGAAACCATCTTTATTTTTTATTGGGAGAAAATATAAAAATTTTGAAAATTTCGTTCTAATTTTCTTTTTATAAATTTAAAAAACAAGGTTTCAAAACTATTTTATTTGATTTTAATTCGTTAAAAAAAAAACACCAACACAGAAAATAACTATTTTCGAGAAACAAATAAAAAAGCAATCTAAAATAAAAAAAATAATCTAAATGTTGACATTTTATATTTCGAAGGTTTTTTTCTCTTGTCAAATTAAAAGTTTGACAACTTCATTTGCAAATAGAAAAAAAAAAAATTAAAATATCATTAGAAATGAATAAATTTGAAATAGGCAAAAAAAAAAATGAAAAATACCAAGTTAAATAATTTTGGTGCATAAAATTTTATAATTTTGTTGTCAATTAATTTTCTGAACTTGTCAATAAAGTTTTAATTTAAATATTTAAATAAAAAAGAAAAAATTAAAATAATTTTTTATTTACTTTTAAAATTTGAAATTTTATTTATATTTGAAATTTGAAAAATATTTTAATTAAATAAAGTTTATGTTGCAAATAAATTAAATTGTTTGTGTTCTAGGAACTGTCAAAATCTTTGCATATTCAACCATTTGCAAGATGTGATGTAATAAAGCGTGAAGTTTGACTGTTGCAACAGTAATGAAATGTCAATTAAATGTAAATTGAAGTATAAAGCATATGAGCAATACTTATCTGTTATGAAATTGATTGCAATATTTAGCAAAATATTAATAAAGAGGACAACACTCAATACAATCAAAATATTTTTGATATTTTACCAAAATTTTAAATTCGGCCGAACATAATCAGTTGTGTGTGGCAATATTCGCGTTACATTTCAATTTTTATTATAGGATTTCAGTGATAAAGTAAATAATAGCTTATAAGTATTATATAGGTATACACTAAGAATAGTTTTTAATTCCAAGGTACTTACTTAAGAAAACCTGTTACCGAGTATCGAAATATAATGTTGGAGCTTCAATATTAACGTTTAGTTTAGGAAATATGTACACTAGAGACTAAGTTACTAATTTATAAAATAACAAATTTTTTAATTTTTAAGTCTAGCTTCTCAATAGGGAAGGTTCAAAAATTTTTACCAAGCAATTCTTGAGAATTTAACCTCACCTCCGCTCTGCCCCTCTACTAATTTTTTTAGGTTTTAGGAATTAAACTTTGAATTCCACCAAAATTGTAAATTTAATTTTGAATTTTATTATCTAACCAAAAATGGTTAAAACTAAGAGACATTTTCTTCAATTTAAAGAACCGCTTTTAAATTTAAGAAAACCTTTAACATAATGTTGAAATACAATGCTGCATCTTTATATTTAGTATATTACTAAAAAAACAAGAGGCGTGACAAAAAATTTCTGGAGCTTCGAATTTTGTATATTATTGAAAAAATTTTGGGTAGGTATTCAAGTTACAGGTGTTTAAAAATAGCAAAATTTTTCTTTTAAACATGATGACATAACAAAAATATTTTGTGAATCGAGTCATACAAAATTTCTGAGGATTTAACTTCTCCCAAAATTTCAAGACTCTACTCTGAACTGTTTAGAAGATATTTGGGACTAAAAATTTTGCTAAAATTGAGTTTCGCATAATGGTAAATTTTAGTACCATATGGGAACCCTATACTATAAATCTATAAGATAAAAATTTATTAAGTTTATAAAAACAGCTGTCTTCTAACGTTTTCAGATTGAAAGTATATCTAACAGAACTCTTGCTATAACAATTAAAATATAGGACTTTTTGCGACTTTAGGATGCTGCAGCTCCTAACGGGTGGGTCTACAGAAAAATGTTCTTCTACGAAATTATTTTTTTTGCAATACCTACCCGTGATTAAAATTTCTTAGCTCTATTTCAAACGGTGTAAAATTTTTTGTAAACATATGGACGGACAGACAGAGTAAAACTATATAGGCAATCTTTTGAAAATATCTTAAAAATTCTCTTTAAGATTAATTGTGATTTTGATTATATTGGTGAACTTTTCTATATGACAGAAGAAGTCTTAGACTTCATTTTGAACAAGTTATGAATACCAAAAGCAAAATGTGTCAAAACAGTACCAAAATCTTGAAGTATTTTTCAAGATCAAGATTTCAAGTACATTAAAGTTGTATAAAATTATTTTTATTTACATCTTTCAGCTTCTGTATTCCCTGAAGCATTTATGTTAAATTCAACTGAAATTGTTAAATAAAATTGAAATTTCTTTTGTTTTTTTTTTTGTGGTACTTTTCTTTAACGCTTAGTTTAAATTTAATAGAATTGAATTGTAATTGTTTGCATTTTTATACCATTTTCTGTTTTTACTTTAACAAAAGTAAATAGTTTTTACAATTCATTTTTATTTCTTTTCAAATATAATAGGAAATAATTTTCATTATTGAAAAATAGTCAGTGACTGCAGAATGCAGTTTTAAATAAATTTCATTAAAACAATATAACAAAAATTATATAGGTAATAAAGTTAAGAGAAACTAGAACTTAATAAAAGCCAGACCCTGACCGCATGGTTGAAAGAGGTAGAGTTAATTTAAGTAAATGGAATTTGAATGGGTTCTTTTCAAAACACGGTAAATCGGAATCTAGCTTTATTAAAAGAGCGCCAATTACAAACCCGCTACAACCAAATTCACTGGGATTTTTCAGTATCGGGATTTTAATTGACGGGATTTTGATATGATGGGATATTGATTTACAGCATTTCGATACGGATTCTACCAGACAATAGGAAATATTGCCTGATAATATTTATCCTTTGCCTATTTGACATTTGGACTTCTTATTAAATTATTTAAATATACACTATATTTTTACTCGTATGACTATAGGTCAAAGGGTATAATAAATTTGCCATTACGTTTGTGACGCAGAAAAGGAGGGGGGCTAGATAAAGACTCAAGTGTATGGATCGGGTCGGAATCAAAAAAGAAATCGATTTAGCTATGTATGTTCGTCCGTACGTCCGCACGATAACTCAAAAAATTAAGGAGCTAGGATTTTGAAATTTTCTGCAAAGGTTTCGAGTAGCTGCTATACAACTCCTACTTTTATATGACTATTCCACTACACTTAATAAGGCTGTATGTTTAGAATTTTGTAGTTAACCGAATAATATAAAAAGTAGTTAACCGAATAATATAATGTTCATATTACGGTCATACGGGTATCCCAGAGTTGACACAGTCTACTCTACTACACTCGTCCTCGTTTTTTATTAGATATGATTGGGGCATGTGCGCTTGTTCCAAACATTCTTTTAAAACTTAATGATATCATCAACATTTGTTAAGAGAAGTTTTATATTTAGAATCCTAGAATGATAAGTTGGTACTCTGAAAACTTATGATTTATTTACTGGAGATTTTTAGATATTTGCTAAAAAATTTTAACACAGTTGTAAATGTACAGTTAGTTGATAAATCATTCCTATTTCTTCTCAGGTTAAAAGACTCTCATATATATTTATAGTTTGTCTGGATATGTCTTATCATTCTTTTTAAAAGTGAGGTTAAATCAAATTTATAAAAAATTCTCAAAAAATCTAAAAACTCTTAAATGCAAAAAAGTAATACGAAATTCTTTAAAGGTATTTTGATCTTTTATTAGAAATATAATCTTTCAATCAATCTGATTAAATTTTTTTCAAATTTCACCTAACAAATGCCACATTACCAATTTAAAAAAAAAAATATATCAATTGTTATCTAATCACTTTTAATAACAACTAAAAAATAACAATGTTTTAATAAAATAAATATTATTTAACATTGCTATATAATAATTATATTTGTTTGATAGTTTTATACATATAGTTAACTTTAATATAATTTGTTTTGAAACGATTTTACTTACCAACTACTAACAATCGTACATATGCTGTTGCTGTAGAAAAATATGGTGCATCTGCTGTTACTTCACATGAAAAATTTCCTGATAATGGAAAACCAACATTTCGTAACACAACTTGAGTTGAATTTGACATTGAAACCTATAAAAACAGAACCAAAAAAAAAAAAAATCCAATTTTTTAATGTTATATTGAAAAATTTATTTTTTTTTGACATTTTATTGTCAAACAGGACAAAAACGATTACAACAAAAATAAAATATCTATATATATCTATATATATATACTTACATCTACATTAAAACCCGGAAATGGAAAAACTTTTGTACTCGGTTTTTCATTTGGTGTAAAACGATAAAATTCGAATAGACCACGATAAAATTTCACTGAATATAATTCAGCACCATTCATATCATAAAGACACCTAAATGTTGCATGATGACCTCTTCTAACTGTTGGTGGTTCAACAATTAATTGTACACCCCGAAGGGCACAATCACCAAGTCCTGTAAGAAAAATAAAAAAACAAAATTTATTTAATTTCCGTTTGCAAAATTATTGAAAAATAAAAAAGTTTCTAAAATAATATTTGTTTAATATTAAAAACTTATTAGTGATTAGTGTTGGTTCCATAGGGCTCTGGTATAGTTTATCTACCGTTTAATAATCCACAATTTATTGAAATTAATACTAATAAAAACTGCAATATTGGTATAAGTTTTTGGTGCAATAATTCTAAAATAAATTCCATTATACACAACTAATAGAATATATATTAAGAAGAGTTAAAGCTCCAATATGGAGACGAGTGCTACGAGGAGTAAAAGTAGCCAGGAGGGAAGGGTCGCCAATTAGGTGTAAGGTGTGATTTTGGAGTTAGTCCAGGTAACTTAGTGAAGTTTGGGAAATGCCAGCCCAAATGGGAGAATTACACTCCATCTTAGGTTGTATGTAGACTTTATAGATATTGGACAAATCGTTGGGAGAAAAATATGCTTATTAAGATCTAAAGCTATGCATAAAAAAAAAATAAAGTTGTATTGAAGCTATTGGAACATCCTGTATAAAATTTTCAGATAACTCTTTTCTGAAATTTTTTAATTTAAAGAGAGAAAATTTTTATGTTCCCGAGCTCATATCTCCTAAAAGGAACTTGTAATTTTTTTACAAGCAATAGAATTATTTAGAATAAGTTATTAGCAATCAAACAAGGTAAACCTTATAAATTAAGCCACAGAACTTAAGTTTCTAACTCTTAAAAACAAATCCGTCTGATTTCGTATAATTTTATTTTATTCTGTAATCATTCTGTTAAAAAATCTGTAATATCTTTTTCAGCAAAATTTTTTTTTTTTAATTTAGTTAACTTATTTAAAGTTTTCTTGTATTATTTTTTTAAAATCATGTATTGCCATCGGAATCTGGCTTGTGTCCAAAAGTTTAAGTCTCTAGTTTAACAGGAAGTGTGTACAGGAAGACAATACTTGAGCCATGAGTAAGTTCAATAAAAACTGTTATTAATCCATATATATAAAAATGAAAGTTTGTTTGTTTGTAGATAGTGTCAAAATTTTTTTCTGAGTTCCGTTAACCCGTTGCTGCGCCATAAATTTTCGGAGATTTCAGTGTTTGCTTTCATTTTTTTTGTTCCAATAACATCAACGTAAATTAAACCTGCATTGAGAGGCGCAGCAACACCGGTTATTAACTAGTAATAAATAAAAACTTCTTTGAAAAATCAATTTCTTTTAAATAGTTCGAAGTCAAATAACACATACTTATATTTTTATCTACATATATAAATACATACACATCCTTTTCTAATTAGTATTTAGTAACAAAAGAAAAGTCAGGACTTGGATAAAAGAAAATAATGCAAAAATTCTGTGATAAATATTTAAACTGAAATTATTTAAAATATATTTTTGATCTTCTAGATATATTTTATATATGTAAGTATATGTGTTATATGAAAATGATTATATAAATTGAAATAACATTTTAGTTTTGTCATTGTATTTGAATTTCTTCTCATTTTCTATAATACTGTATAATACATACTTGTGTTCATTTTTCCAATTGACATTTCAATGAATTGATTTTTGTGTTTTTGGGATCCAATAGCAATTTTCAAAATCTTTGTATGTTTTATTAAAAATGGGTCACAGAATCGAAAATGACAAAATGATTTTTAAAAAAGATTTTTAAAATGGGTGCTATTTGGAAGGAAAAGAACCAATCAATATAATCAATCCAATAAATATTCAAAAGATAAAATACAAAAAATGCATTTTTCAGCTTTCAATAAAAGGAAATTTTTCTTTTAAAATTTAAATTAAAAAATTTTTCTAAATCAATTTTCTAAAATCAAATCTACAAGAGGAAGTATAAGAAGAATATATAGAAATGGGAGAATATAGATATTTTTAAATTGCTTAAATTTGCCTAATTAAATAGATTACCGATATTAGTCTATAATAATAAGTTTTTAAAAATTTTGTCAGAGATGTCTGCTTATAAATTGAAAAATGTTGGGAGCCTTCCGTTGTTATTTCTCATATCCATACCTTTTCTAAGCCTTGAATTGGTATGATTGGACTGATAGTGAATGAAAAACGACTGAAACCGGAAAATTCATATCTTTTGGACAATGGCATCAGATTTTTATATTGAAAAGTGTAATGCGGAAACAGAACTAACCAGATCACTCTGCAAATTTGTGCTAGAAATATGCATCAGATAAACCTTTTTTTTTTTGAATTGAATTCATTTCAAGTTAACTTGACTTCTTTATCATGTTAATTACTCTTCGTTCAACTGTTTAAAATAATTATTCTCGGAATATTATTTTTCCGTTATTTTTACGGGTTTCGGTGCTTTTTTACTCATTAACTGTAAATCATAGATATTAATTCGACAATTCATGGCCTAGGAAAATTATGGACATGGCAAATAAAAATATAACTTATTTTTTCAATATCTTTTATTTACGAGTATGTTTAAAATGATAGTTAAGTGTAGCTAAAAATTGTAGAAATTTTAGAATTTCATTATTGGAAGTAGTTAAGTTTATTTATGAGTAGTTAAACCGTTTTTCTACTGTAGTTATAGTATTTCCACTAGTACATGAGTCTTACAAATTTATTAGATTTACTTATTTGAAATTAAATAATGTTATCTTTAATCCTACATGGTCTATAATTCTTAATCCCAATTTTAAATCTTCCTTATCTAATTCCTACCAAGCGATGCTTTTGTATTAAAAATCTCATTTAAAAGTTTAATTTTTGAAAGGGACGTGACTAAGGTTGTTTTAGTTCAACATTATCCCAGTACAAAATATTCCAATCTTTTTTGGGTAGGATTTAGTTGGATTTTGTTGAAGTTCAACACTATTTAAAGTAATATCATGAGATTACCTTTGGTGAATTTCAAAATTTTCTATTTAACTTTGGATAGTTTTAGTTGGTTAGAGTCCGCCACTATCTAAAGTAACCACTTGCCACTACTCTTGGTGCATTTTGAAGTATCGACCTGTTCTTTGTGGTATTAATTTATTCTATATGGTAGTAATTTGTTCAATATAATATCAATTTGTTCTACTCGTATATGATATTAATTTGCTCTATACATGTTTCCACTTTTAATAAGAATCACAAAACTTAAACATAAAACTGTGTCCCAATTCTGTTTCAATCATCTCAAAAATAAAATTTTATTCTTGAAGACAAACATGAAATGAACAAACCAGATTATAAGTGAATATTTTTAAGTATCCATATTATATTCAGTTTTCATTAAAAGGTTTTTTATTTTTTTTAATTTTTAAAAACCATCTTTTGAACTTTTTATAAAACTTTGAAAAATTTTACTCCATTTATAGAATATTGAGTGCATAAAGAAAAACGTTCTGGATTATATTGTCTTAATAAAAGCACTGAAAAGTTTTTTCCTTTCCTTTTATATTTTTACTTTTGTTATACTCTGTTTCTGTGTTACACCTCGACTTCTATATAATCGTTTTCCATTTAAAGATATGGTAATATGGTAGAAATTGGCTTTGCTCTTCATATTTTGATAACCAAAACTGAAATTTAATGATAGTATCAGTGTATTAAAGAGGAACAAAGAACCAGAACTTTTATAATTGAACTTTTTGAAGAACAATCGCATTAGAAATATTGGGTACATGCAATAAGGACAAATGAAATAAAGCCAATTGACTTGAATAAATTGGTCGTAATCAAAAGCAGGATTGTACGCTTTTTCTAGAATATTTAAATATGTGTATGTGAGAGTCTGAATTAGAATAGATCTTAGAATTGGAATTAAAATCAGGGTATTCCCCCTTTACAGAATATTTATATATATATATATATGAATATATATATATATAAAGACTTGTGTTCTAAATCACGATTGCAGTATTTCCCAGAATATTTACATATGTGGAACTTTGAATTAAGAGAGATTTTAGAGTTGTATTCAAAATTAGGGTATTCCTTTTTGCAAAATATTTATGTACTAAAAAATCTCTGCTGATTCAGAATCTGGTATATTCACATAATTATAATCTGGATTTTTATATATATATATATAAATATTCTGGAAAAAGCTACAATATTAATTTTGATTTATCTCATGTTTAAAATATTTTTGGCTTTATTTCTTAATAATTTTGGTTTTATTTCTTTTTCAAAAATTTGTTAATATTAAATAAAGCCAAAAAATTAAGAAATTATAATTTTGGTTATATTTCAAATGTGATCTTGAAATAAAGCCAAAAAAGTGTAATTTGGCATTTTTTCATATGGCCTTATGACATGTACCCGAAATATTTATTAAGAAATTGAGTTTAGTTTTTCCGTAAAATTTTCTTGGAATGAGTGTGAAATTTAGCTTTCCGTTTGTTTTTTAGTCTTCAATATTATTAAATTAATTACCTGTTATGTTCATCATTGGATATATTTCAATTTACAGTAGGAGAGTAAGAGAGAGATAGAAAATCAGGGTGAAATAATGATTTAATTAAAAAAATATTATCGAAAAAAAGAAAAAGTTCATAAGTACTTAGTTAAAAGTTGAAAACATGGCGGCATTTTGCAGGAAATATAAAATTGAATATGGAGATGAATATAATTTTCCAAGAATTGTTAATTTACAAAAAACTACTTAGTTTTGAAATTTAAATAACGATTATCTGTAAATTAATATCAAATTGATATGAATCGAATATAATATCGACCATATGTTGTTTGCTCAAAATTAATTTTGATGTAAATTTTGGTAAAATTTCTAGAACTTTAGAATAAAACTAATAAAACTTAAACTAATTTAATAAAAATGTTTTTGAAATGTTTCAAAAATAATTATTTTAAGTTTAGGTTTAGAATCCAGAAAAAGTTTAAATTAATTTTTGGAAAATTAGAAAAGTTTAAAGTAATTTTGAAATTTAAACAAAACAAGCAATGAATAAAATACCTAAGTGGGTCTTTAACTTAAGTTGGTGGAGAAAATTAAACCAACAATTACATATGGTATAAAATGTTTTTTTAGAATGCATAAAAGGAACTTTTTATAAAAGACTTTTCTATCGTTATGCTAATGGGTTAACACATTACAAGTTTGTTAAAAAAGTCAACTCCATTTTCAAACGGCAACATATGCCATATGGATTAACAAATTACAAGTATATTAAAAGAGTCAACTTAATTTGCATTTACATTACGTTTACAAAATTTGAAGCCAATTAGTCAAACTGTTTTTAATTTAGAACAAAATAGTTTAAATAATACCACCATAGTCTCAACCTGACGACCATTTAGATATACAGAATTAATAGAGTAGTCATGGCCGCATATCTTGAAACGTTTTCTAGTGATTAGAGGATCAAAAAATTGTTTTTTTTGAATAAAATGCACTTGTTGTTGTAAGGCAACTTTGAATCCAACGCCACCTACATTGTAAATATGAATTGTAAAAATGAGGAATGGTTTAAGCGTAATGAGTTTTAACACAAACGTACTGACGATTTTGTATATTAATATTGGAAAAATTGTAAAAAAATCAATAGAAACTTTTTTCAATTTTAATAATTTTCTTTATAATTAAGAAATATTATTAAAATATAATATTGGAGATTTAATTTTTAGATTTTTAATTTAACAAGTTGTTTAAAAATTTTAACAGGTATTCAAATTTCAGGTATTTCAAAATAACAAGTTTTTAATCCATTACAGCGACAATACTACTGACGTACAGAGTGAAATTATATAGGCACATTTTTTAAATAGTCACATTAGAATTGAAAAAAAGGATCTAATGGCATATTCAAGAAAATGCTATTCATGCGAAAACTTACAATTTTAAGACAATTGTCTGTCTCAAGAAATGTAACAAAGATCTGAATACTTAAGTTGTGACTTATAGTGATTTACAATCTTAACTTTTTTTAGGCTTTTTCATAAATTTATTCTGGGAACCCAATGAACCAATGAATTCTTTGGTAGTTTTCAGAGACGCCATAGCGATGATTATCCATTTAAAGTTGATAACTTAGAAGAGCCAATGACAATGGAAAATTTTTAAATTTCCCTAGATATGAAAGAATTCCTTGGATATAAAAACTAGAAGATTGAATTTCGTAAAAATTTTTAAAATATTCAGCTACTTCATAATATTCAATATTTATTTAAAATATTTTTTATTTAATTAAATTATTAGAAATGATTAAAAATATAATATTTGATTTAAATTTTAATTAAAACTTAATTTTTTATTGTATTATAAATTTCAAATCCAATATTGTTATTTATTTATTAGGTATATTCGTATATTATAAATTTTTTTTTTAAATTTAATATTTTTTATAAAATATATAAAAAAAAATTTTAAATGCTAAAAAAATACTTATTAAAAATATAAATTATAGCAAATTTTTCAAATTTGATATTTTCATAAAATATTTTTGTATTTTTTAATAATTTATAATTTAAAAAAAAAATACTTTGTCCTATTTTAAATTTATTTAGAATAAAATAATTTAAAAGACTATACAATTTAATATATATGTATATATTTATACATTCACAAAAATATATACATGTATTTATGTGAATTTTTGTTAGGATTAAAAATAAATGTAGGAAATATTTTATAAGTAATTAAAGCTTAGGAGTGTTTACGCATGAGAATCTTAAGATCTAAGAATTTTAAAAGGAATAATGTGATACTGATCGGCGAAGACGATGCACCGATAATGAGCCAAATCAAGCGTCGAAAATGGAGGTAAATAGACCCTACTTTTAATAAACCATCAACTTACATAACAATAATGGCCCTAGAATAGAACCCTGAACGTAGTAGAAGGCGTAGCCGACCCAACAACACTTGGCATCTAATAGCTACGGCTGCTCCCACGAAGAGCAACAGGAAAAAAAAAATGACACTGATTCCTGATACATAATACTGATACTGGCAAAGACTTGTCAAAATTTTTTATTCAAAAAGATGAATCACATTCCAATATTCAGCAATATTTTAAAAATATATATGCTAGCTAGTTATACCTTAAATTTAGTTTAAAGTATAACTTCAAATATAAATTTTCAGATGTAATACAGCTTAGAATTCTGATGCTAGAGGTCACTTAAAACTTATTCCTCTTAGTCAACCTTGCGCAACATAATTAACTTGGGAGTAAAATTGTAAAAGTCAATTTTTATTAAAGATTTAACGGGGAAATTAAGATGGAAGAAATATATTATCTCTTTTATACGATATTAACCCTTTTTTAACTACTACAAAATGTTTTTAGAACAATAATTAGATATCATAAAACCTAATGTACGCTACATTGTTGTCGATTTATATTTGCTATACATCCATATGTTGCATATACCTTCAGACAAGTCACAGATTTATGTTGCATATATCTTAAGACACACACAAGTTAATGAGGTTAAAAAAAACAAGGTTTTCAAGGGTTAACAAAAACTTCAACTTCCAAGGCAGGTTTTCAAGAGTTAAAAAAACTAAGTTGTCAGAACAAGCTTTCAACGATTAACAGAAAACTATGTTCAGTATATTTGTTTTAAAGATAAGTCTTGAGTTCCATGTGTCTTATACAATTATCGTTTTAAAATCTAGTTTTATCTAGTTCATATCACAACTTTCACTACACCGTGTAACTAACATTTTTAAAATTTATTTTTTAATTTCATAAAAAAAAAAAAAAAATCGAATTCTCGTAAAAAAAAAACCAACCTACAAAATGATAACTTATAAAAAATAATAGGACAAAGTTTTCCAACTTAAAACTCTTTTTTTTATTTGTTTTTTATTTTCCAATTTTTCTTTTTTTTTCTATAATGTTGAAAATTAATAAAAATGAAAGTTTTTTATATGTTCTAGGGGATAATGGCCATAGACTTCATAGAATAACCATAATCATAAAGAATTGAAATGAATATAAAAAAAAAAATTAGTTCCAGAGAAAAATGTAGAGAAGGAAATAAAAAAAAAACTAATATTAAAAACTTATAATATATACGAGTAAATGTATCTAGAGAATAGTAAAAGAAAGGCGACAACAATCTAAAATATAACCTTCATGAAATTGTGATTTTCACTAATTTTTTTTTTTGATCGTGTTCTTTTTTTTTTTTTTATTTTCTATTTTCTTTTCAAAAATTTACATATTTCATCAGTTATTATTAGTTAACCTATAACTTCTAATACTATACTTCTAATGCTATACTACTCCTATTACCACTATCACTCACACATCTAACATACAGCCCACATTACCTCTTGTATTACCTCTCCCCCACATTACCATTGTATTAATTGAAAAATAGGAAAATTTTTGTTTGATCTAAAATTCAAATCATCAATATACTTTGATAAAAATGGAAAATGGAAAAATATTATATTTCTATCTCTTTCATATTTAATCTAATGCTGTCCAATTTCTTATGCTCTTTAACATGCCTACAAATTAAAAACTTTTATTTTTTTTTTTTTTTGTTGTTTTTTTTTATTATTTGTTTGTTATACCCGTATGACTATATACTCAAAGGGTATAATACATTTGCCATTACGTTTGTGACGCAGAGAAGGAGGGGGGTAGATATAGACTCAAGTGTATGGATCGGATCAGAATCTAAAGGAGGTAACTCAAAGACTAAAGGAGGTAGGATCTTGAAATTTTCGCAAATTCGTTTTTTTGCTGTCATCGCTATTTAAATCCAGCCATTTTGGTCCATGGGTTCGGGTATCTGCCATACAACTTCTTTTATATGTGAGTATAACTCGAAACCTATTACAGCTGGGTGCCTCAAATTTTGCTAAAAAAAGTTTAGTGTGATGGCCAAAATTTCTACAAAATTTGGTTGCTCTACTGCAGAGGGTTCGAGTAGTTGCCAAACAACTCCTTCTTTTATATGAACCTTACAACTACTAAAGCTGTTATGTTTGAAATTTGCCAAAAGTAATTAACCGAATGATGTAATGTATATGTTACGGTCATACGGGTATCCCAGAGTTGACACAGTCTACTCTACTACACTCTTCCTCGTTTTTATTCTAAATTAATATTGTTATATATATATGTATATGTAGTTGTTTTTGTTGTTGATCTAGGTCTTTCATCAATTTCATCAGATTATCTGATAATTCTATATACAATATATCGTAATATACTTAGTTTGTGAATATCTAGAGCGGGACGGTTTTATTTTTTACTGCTCTAGTATGGTTTGACCTTTTAAAAAAAAAAAAACAAGAAAAAAAGGAAATGTAAAATTTAGAACAAAGTTTTCATTATTATTATTTTCCATTGTGTTCTAAATTCCTCCCATTGCCAATCCTTTTTAATTTTGATATGTTTTATATTTTATTTATTTCGTGATTTCCTCATTTTTAATGTAGTAATTTATTTATATAATATAACATATATATATATATATATATATATATATATTATATATTTTATATGTAACTTTATTTGGCAATATTGATAGCCATCAAAAAGCTGAATTATGTATTTTTATTGGATTTATTTCTGATTTGTCCATTTCCTGATTTATTGATTAAAAAAAAAAAATAAAAATTAAAAAGTTTTTTTTATTTTTTTATGTTTGCCATCTTGTTTTTTTTTTTTTTTTGTTGAATTCGATAATTTTATGGACTTAAGTGACGTAAATGTATTACTAAATATATATTTACATATTTTTATGGCATATATACTTTTTTTTACATAATAAATACATATTAATGTAAAATAATATTACAAATATATGTTAGAAGATGTATTCATATATTTATTTACTTAAAATAAACATGTAAAATATTCGCCCCTATTTTAAAATACAGGGTGGTTAAAAGTTATTTTACACTGAAAAACAAATAACTTAAGTAATTCTTTTTAAATTTTTAGAAGATTATTACAAGTGATCAGAGATCTTCTTCTTCTTCTTCTTCTATGGCGCTACAGTCCGTTGTCGAACCTTGGCCTGCTGTTAGGTTTCATAACAATATTTTTTACTGGATAGGGCTGTTAACCGTATGCCAAACCCCCATCTTTGGAGGGCCATTGGGTTTCAGAGATCTAGTTTTACTATTTTTTTAGTGGTTTAAGGTCTAGATCAGATCTAGAAACAATATCTAGATTATATTGCTATCTAGAGTATATAGTTGAATCATAAATATGTTGGAACAATTGGAAATGAACTAACTTAACATACCTACATAGTTTTTAATTCCTTATTCAATCATATATAGAGTATAGCGCATTGACCAATTCATTAGACTAAGCTTCAGTTGCTTTAATCATTGTTCTGCTGTTAGTTATTGTATAAGAGTATGAATATACGAATTCTAAATGAGGTTAAGTAACTATTATTTTACACAAGAGTTTATATTTTTTTTATATTACTGTATGAACTATTACGATATACAATTTTTACGATATATTATTAGATATTATATGACCAGGGTGTGAACCACATGGGAGCGTATTAAAATCTCGTGAATCGAAATCTTGTGTATCAAAATCTCATGCTTTTATAAATCTCGCGTTTCATAATCTCGCGAGTCAAAATCTCGTGTTGCAAAATCTCGTGTTGCAAAATTTCGCGTCTTTTGAAATTTTATGGTTCAAATACTATATATTATGCAGGAAATGATTTTTTTTTTGGAATTTTTTCATTGGGGATTTGTTTTTTAAGTAAAGTGTCATTCATTTCGTACATTTATAAAGTATTTGAACCACAAAATTATAAAAAGCGCGAGAAATTGACACATGAGATTTTGACACGCGAGATTTAGAATGCGAAATTTTCAAACGCGAGATTTTTTATCCAACTCGAACCACATACCCTTAACATTTTTATGTTTTTACAATAGATCTTAATTAATTTTCCAACTATTACTGTATGAAACAGTGTACAACGTCTAATTACACTGAAAATGTCTTAAATCTAAATCAATATTTTTTTTAAATATTATTATTTTTAAATATAATACTTTACTAAATACGATACTTAAAGTGAAATATGTTTGATATATATTTGTGTATCCATGGATACGAAAAGTTTAAATTTTTCTGGGATTAAAGTCAAGCCTGAAATGTCGGCTCATAATCGTTTTCAAAAAAAAAACTTCAATATTTAATCTTTAGTTGATTCTCAGTTTAGATTATCAAATTGATATTTTTTAGAACTTGTAAGTTTAGAGAACTAAGCTAGGACTTATGAGTTTTTAAATTTTACATGAGTGAAAATTGTTTTATATGTAACAATGAACATTCTGATTGTCAGTTGCTTATGTATTAAAGACGCGCATTAAAATAACGGGTTTGGCTTTTCTATGGTGGAATAAGACTCTTCATCTTGTGATATCTTTTAATTATTTTATAGAGCTTCGTAATCTATTGTGTTCTAATTTTATAATAATATTTTAATGTAATAACGATTTTTAAATTATGTATATACTAGCAGATTTACCCGGCGTTGCCCGGAAGCTTGAAAATTGTAAAAAAGCAAGTTTCACCCAATTTTTTGAGATATTACTTTGCCTATAAATGCCACAAAAAAATATTTGTGGAGTGTCGTTAACCCATCGTGGCCCAACAGCTTTTTATAGGTTTTTTCGTTGCTTTGCTATATATTAGAAATGATTTAACAAATTAACTTCAAATTTCGTATATGTGTTCTTCTTTGAAAATGAAGTTCAATTTACTAACAGACTTGAAAGTTGTTAACCCTTGCCGACGATTGTTCAAAAAAAAATTTGTAAGTAAATTACGTCCAATTTTTGAAAGTAGGTACAACTTCTTTGAATTAGGGGAATACTTAAAAAAAGGTTTGTCGAGTTCTTTTAATCGATTGCGAAACAAAAACTTTAAAAAACAGTTTGCAAAACAATTTGAACGATTATCTCTAATTTTTCTATACATGGTGCTTCTTGACAATTTGGTGCTCCTTGACGATATAGTTGAGGATGGTAGGTTTCCGGTGAACAATGTTAACTGAATTAAAATGACTATAGGTCAAAAGGGGATTTCCTTGAATTGCCAACGCTTGAATAAAATATAGTCGATGGTTTAGAAAAGGTTTAAAAATTCGCTTTTCAACTTATATTTTGTTTAGTACTCACCTGAAAGTTGTAATACGCTCTTCCTCGTTTTTTTATGATTTTATGAGAGAAATGTAGGCTTATTTTTTGGAAAAACTGTTTTAAAATACTATGTATTTAAGCATTATATATAAGAAAATGGAATTTTTTGATTTTTAGATTTCATTTGAAGAAAACTGAAAATTTCATTGAATCTTTGTTCAAAACGCACAAACAGGTTAAAACCAAATTAACCCTGTGGGTTTTAATTAAAATGCTGGTACAAAATTTTAAATAAAATACTTTTAATCGTATAAGAAAATAAAATATATAGAAAACTTCATATCATCGTCGTGGAAAATGGGTTAATCGAACTTAACTAAAACTTTTTGCAGCCTCTCTTTTAGACTACAAAATCAACCTGTAAAATTGGAAACAAATCGAAAACACAAAATTTTTTGAAAGTCCGCCAGGCCGAAATGGGTTAAATTATTCCAACCAAATTTATGCAAATAATTGCGGTTGCTAAGAGGAACATTTGTGCAAAATTTCAAGTCAATCGGTCAAACTGTTTCGGCTCGACATCAAAAACATTGAAAAAGCTTCATTGCGCCCTCGTGCCCAAACGGGTTAACCGAACCCAACAGAAATTTGTGCCAGCCTCTCTTTTCGACTGCAAAACCCCCCTGTAAAATTGGACACAAATCGGAAACACAAAATTTTTTGGAAGACCGCCGGGCCGAAAGGGGTTAATTTATTCCAACCAGATTTATACCATTAATTCCGTGTAATAAGGAGAACATTCGTGCAAAATTTCAAGTGAATCGGTCAAACCGTTTCGACTCGACATCAAAAAAACGAAAAAGCTTAAAACGGCTCTGGAGCCGCAACCTGCTGACTTATAAAAATGCGACATAGCCTATGTCACCCCCCGGGCTCCCAAAATTATTCCTCTAAAATTTGGTGTCAATCGGACCAGTGGTTTTCACGTGAATCCTGGACAAACAAACAAACAAACAAACAAACAAACAAACAAATAAACAAACAAATTTTCTTCTTTATATATTAGATATATATTATATTGTTTGTTTAATTTTATGCGACACTGTTCCATCATTAAGCCTGAGATCTTTAATGTATTTTATATGCAATTTGAATGTAAAAATTTTGTTTAATATTTATTTTTAGTTATATTGGATAAAGTTTCCAATTATTATTCAAAAAAAAAAAAAAAAAACTTTTCTATTTCCTTTTTATTGTTTTGTATTTTCCTACATATTTCATTTTCATTTTGGATTTATTTGTTATTTTGTTTGTTTTTTATGTCCTTTTTGACTACAGATCAATGATTTTTGGTCATAAATAAATTTATAAATTCTTTTATTTTGTTTATTGTTTTTTTTTTTACAATTTTAATATGTATTACAGAATGGAGAAATCAAATTGTTAAAAAATTGTCAACACTATTGTTTTTTTTTTTATTTTTACAATCTAAAAAAAAAAACGCAAAAAAATACTAAAAAAGTTTTATTTGCTCTTGTTTTTTTTTTTTTTAAACATTTAGTTTTTTTTTTAATTTATTTATTTTACAATGTTGTGCGCCTTTGTCGTGATTTCATGGAATAAAAGAATCGAATTTGAATTTTGGGAAAACCGATTTGAAAAATAAATGATTAAAAAAAATCGTTTAAATAAAAAAATATACTTAAAATTTATTTAAATCTTAGCTGAATGATCCAATATAATTTATTTATTGTATTAGATTAATATTAAAATTGATTTGTTCGTTATAGTTACAATTGGATTCGATTTTGTTGTTGTAATCAAGGAAATGTTTTAAATGTCAAATGACCCATATAGAAAATATGTAGTATGTCACTTATGAAAAGTGACGTTTGATGACGTGTTTGTATAATTTGATATAATAATTTTACTTATTTCTATTTAATTATTATGAAATCAAAACATATTATGTAGAACAATACATGCAAATGGCGGTGATTAAACGCATAAACTACATAAAACAAGAGGAATTAAGAAATTCTAGATTAATTATGCTACATGTATTTTATGAATCTTTTATACCCTACACCGAAAACAGGTTACAAAATTAAAAGCAGCAAGCTAAAAATTTTAGTTGTGGTTTGGCTTTAAAACAGTAAATAATAAAAATAGAGACAATTACTTTAAAGAATGGTATATTAGGAAGTTTTGTATATTTCTTTATTATTCCAAAAAATTTTGGAGTAAATAATTTTTTACTGATGTGGTCTCGACTCGACTACTATTCTATGAATCCTATTCGCAGTTGGCTTAATCAATTATTAATAATTATATATCTTCAATAAAATATACATTACACATTCAGGAAAATTTTTTAATAAAACAAAACGATTCATTAAACAATTTTTTAGTAAAGTATTTCAGAATCATTGCTCCTAATAATGAATAAGAAATTTCTTATACAAATCATATTTTCTATTGTTTTGACATTTCCAATAGCATGGAGTCTTGAAGTAGAAAAAAAGAACGGTTTATCTAATAATAATTTTAAAATTTTATTTTGTTTAATTTTTTATTTGTTTTAGATGTGTTTTACCGCATGAACCCCAAATTTCCATGCCATAAGGCAACAAACTTTGGAAAACTGCTTGTAGAGCAATATTTTGTTGTCTTTAAACAGGAGTGATTACCGGTTAATTAAGGGATATAAAGTTTTTATGACGATGTTGCATTTTTTAATTACAAAATCTACGTGAATTTTAAATAATAGTCCTAAGTACCCAATTTTAGCCCTAAGTACTTTAATGAATTTTCCCAGGTAATTTCAACATTATCAAATACTAAATTTTGAGTTTGTAGTAAATTAGGCCTGCGTTTCCTACTGAAAAAAACTTGCCTGTGTTTTCAGCGCATTAATTTTTATTATCCACTTATTAAAATACGTTTTAATATCTTTATACTCTTTTACTAGGTTGTGAGATATTGTGGTAGGATACTTTTGGGAGCTAAATAATGCCATCTCATCGGCAAATATTCCTAGCTCACAATTTGCTGACTTAGGGATGTCAGAAGTAAAGATATTTAATAAAATTGAACTTATTACTTGGAAACTTTTGCTAAGGAAGCTTTGGAGAATGTTTATGAGGTATGGTGGAAAATTTAGATTTATCATTTTGAAAATTAGTATTTCATGATACGGCAGCTCATAATTGATAAGTAATAATAGTCTTAGCTTTCAAAAGCATTGAAGTCTTTACGATACTATAAATTCATTGATCAAGTCCTTGATATAAGATCATTTTCTAAGATGTTCTCTCATAATAATTAAGTAGGAGTTTTACTATAAACTTCTAACATGTGATAAACGTTTTTCTTAATTATAAAGACTTTTCTTTAAATTGAAAAAAGTGAATATCAAAATGATTAAATACAAGTTGACATTAAACAATGCCAATCAATACTACAAATTGATTTACTCCACTCCAATTCATTTTTCGAATTTCTAGCAAAGCTATCTAAATTTAGTACCTCGTTACAACTTCGTGAGCAAAATTTTGTTTTTTTTTTTTTTAAGTATATCCGAACGACCTTTTCAAATGCGTATTTCAATTCAGAATTAAACTGGAGATTGATTAACTCTTTTTGGGAAATGATTGAAAAATTATTTGTCATTACAAATCCCCATGGTGACCAAATTTAATTTAAAATATACAAAAATATATAAAATATATAAATTGATAAAAGTACTGGAAGTGAGTGCAAAAAGCGCCGCAAGGCCTACGTGATGGGTTGGAACATGCTATCCCCCATATCAAAACAACAACAATAATTTTGTTAAAATACTTCTAAAAATATTGATAAAAGTTGATTATTATCAATTTGATTTCAACTTGTAACTTCTTATCAAACTCGTTTAATTTCAAATTAATATCTGTAAGAAAATGCTAATCTATAAATTTTTTTCCATCATATAATTTAGGAACATTAAGGTCGCTTTGATTTATCAAAACGAACATTATATTTTGAAATTCTAGATATTAGCAGTTGAAAGTATCAAAGAAAGTTTTATACACAATTGATTAATATACAACTAACTTGTTCTAACATTTAACGAGGAAGATTATAGTTGCCCTTGTCAACTTTTAGATACCCGTGCATACCCACTAATCGTTATTTATTCCCCTATGCTATTATAAATGTTACAAAAAAAATATAAGAAAGTGAAGTAGTTAAAAAAAAATTTAACTTTTTATCCCATAATTTTTGCTTAAAAAAAAAATTAAATTTTTAATTCATTATACCATAATTTTTGCTTAAAAACCAAAAGAAAAAAAAAAACCATAAAAAAAAAATAGCCCGCCCTAAAAGTTGGTCCGAGTGATGTCCAACTTTACCAACTAACTTGCCCTATTACTTTACCTGCCCAGTTTTGATTTTAACCTCGTAGCTTTATTAGATTTACAGTTATCGAATTGACAACTTTGTACGGCAGTTGCCCGAAAACGGTGCCGTAACATTTTGAAACTCCATACCTATAAGTCCTCGTTTCATTATATAACTAACAGTGTGTAATTTTCATCCTCGTAGTATAATCATTTTTCAAGAAATTCATATTGGTGCAAAGAAGTTGTATGGCAGCCCCCCGAAAAAGAAGTCGTAACATTTTGAAACTTCATATAAGTTCTTGATTTATTATAAAACTAACCGTGTGTAATTTTCATCTTCCTGGTATAATTACTTTTGAAGAAATTCATATTGATTTAAATAAGTTGTGTGGCAGCTCCCTGAAACCTTGGTCTGGTCTTAACCAAAAAGAATAGGGAACTTCAAAAATGTCCAAAAAATGTTATGTGTGAATTTCAAAACTCTAGCTCTAATTTTTCAATTCTATCTCTTTTAATTAATTTTTAATTCACGTTATTATTAAACTTAAGCAAAATCAACTTCATATGATCATATTCATATAATGATCATCATGATAGATAATAATCATCATATTCATAAAAATATCTATCAATATCAATAAGCCATTTACTTAAAAAAACTCTTTGTGTTCTTTTTTGCTTATCTTAAATAAACTACGCATCATTTAAATCATATGAAATCGTTACCTACTTACAAAAAAAAAAAAAACAAAAAAAAACAAAAAAACAAAATTCATATAATTTCATGTTAATGCATAGCAAAATTTAAAATTTTTGTATGAAAATACTGGCGTTAAAAAAGTTAGTTGTTCGAGAGCTACCCGAAGTTTTGGTCCGATCTTAACCAAAAAAAATAGGGAACCTAGAAATTGATTGAAAAATATTTTGTGAAAATTTCAAAACTGTAGCCCTTTTAGTTTTTGAGTTATCGTGCTGACACACGGACGGACGGACGGACGGACGGACGGACAGACACACATAGCTAGATCGACTAATTTTTCGATTCTGAGCCGATACGTACCCTTGACACTATATCTAGCTCGTCTAGATCGATGCGTTACAAACGGAGGAGCAAATCTAATATACCCGATGTCATATATGTATGCACGGGTATAAAAAACCACAAATAATCATTCGAATTACATCTAATCAATTTTTATTAATAATTATTAATACTTTTTTATTTAGCATTGAATGAAGATAACATTGTATTCTTATCTTGCTTACGCTTCTGAAGGGTTTTAATATTTTGACATTAAATTCTGGTATATTATTGTCAAGTTCATGTTCAAGTACGATGGAAAATTATATGCATATGTTATTTTTACTTATTTTATTTTTTCACACTCCCATATTATTTAAGTGTTAATTTTTATGCATGTAGTAGTATATTGTTCGGATACAGTAGTATTTTCATTAATTAACAAATTTTTGGAAATCTGAATAAAAGCACCAGGCAAACCATGCAATTAATTTATTTAACCTGATTTAGTTAAAAATTTATAATAATTTGCCACTATTTATTTTTTTAATATTTTCTTTAATTTTCTATTTTTTAAAAAAAGTTTAAAAATTTTTTATGATACGTATACATATGTAATTTTAATACCAAACACGTCATCTTAATTCTATATACAGAACAATCAACAGTTATATGTTCAGAATTTGTCTAGGAAACTTAGGAAGATAAATGCATGAGAATTGTTAATCCTGGTCTATACTAGAATTGTTAATCCTGGCCTATCCTATCTGTACTAGGATGGAGATTAAGCAAATCTAATATTAGAAAATAAAATTTTGATTATTAATACACTCGAAAAATAATTTCTAATTTTTAAAATAACCATTTTCGCTTGCAATATTTGGCTATGATAGAATTCATTTTAGTGATTTGACTACTAAAGTATTTTATAATATTGAATAATAATATTTAGATTCTGATTAACAGATTGCTTTAGACAGATTTTGTGATATTGTTTTCAATAATAAATTTCTAAAATTCAGTATAAAATTTTAACAGAAAAAAAATTTACGTTTTTACTCTTGAACATGTCATACCTACCTCAGGCTTTCTTCCATGTTATATAACAACAGGTACATATCCGAATCAAAATTTTGGTTTCCTATAACTAGCATGTCAAATATTTGTTGTAAAAATAATTTGACAGAACTATTTTGAATTCACTATGAAAAAAGCTATCGTAGATCAAAATCAAAGCAAAAAGTAAAGCAATGCAAAATGTGCCAAGCTTTCAAAGTTAATGAAAATTTTTAATATTGTTTTCATTATTTAAAATAAATGGGTATTATGAAACATAATTATTTTAAAGTAAAGCTTTAAACATATATACATAAATATATTTATTAGAATTGAAATATTTTGTTATCGACATCGCGTTGAATTCGCTCTGTTATGTGTTACGTCAATTTTATTGTGAATTCAGCTTTATTCCTGGTTAAATGTTTTTGTAGTTTATTTAAGCGCATTTACATTATTTATTAAAATTTTTTTAAAATGATTATGTTTTTAAATTTTTAAAATTTTATTTTATTTTATTTTTTGTACATTTTAATTATACATTAAAATTGATATATCGGCCTTATTACAAACATCGGTATCGGCCGATAAACGATTCTTTATCGTAAAAATATTTGTTTTATATTACAAACATCGGAAATTTTTATATTTTTTCGTAATAGAAAAAGCTTTTTTTTTATCGGTTTCTTTATATTGTAGTCGTGAAAACAGTATTATGACATTGATAAATTGTCGGTTTTTTATTATACCCGTGCATACATATATGAACATCGGGTATATTAAAATTACTCCTCCGTTTGTAACGCATCGAAATATAAGAGCTAGATATAGTGTCAAGGGTACGTATCGAATCAGCATCGAAAAGTGAATCGATCTAGCTATGTGTGTCCGTCCGTCCGTCCGTCCGTCCGTCCGTCAGCACGATAACTCAAAAACTAAAAGGGCTAGAGTCTTGAAATTCACACCAAGTCATTTTTAGACAATTTCTAGGTTCCCTATTGTTTTTGGTTAAAATCGGACCAAGGCTTCGGGGAGCTGCCATACAACTTTTTTGCACCAATATGAATTTCTTCAAAACTATTTATACTACGGGGATGAAAATTACACACGATTAGTTTTATAATGACTCCGGCACTTATATGAAGTTTCAAAATGTTAGGACCCCATTTTCGGGGGGCTGCCATACAACTTCCTTGCACCAATATGAATTTCTTCAAAACTATTTATACTACGGGGATGAAAATTACACACGATTAGTTTTATAATGACTCCGGCACTTATATGAAGTTTCAAAATGTTAGGGCCCCATTTTCGGGGGGCTGCCATACAACTTCCTTGCACCAATATGAATTTCTTCAAAACTAATTATACTACGCGGATGAAAATTACACACGGTTAGTTATATAATGAATCGAGCACTTATATGAAGTTTCAAAATGTTAGGGCCCCATTTTCGGGGGGCTGCCATACAAAGTTTTCGATTCAATAACTGTGAATCTAATAAAGCTACAAGGTTAAAATTAAAATTGGGCAGGTAAATTAATAGGGCAAGTTACTTGGCAAAGTTGGACATCACTCGGACCATCGGACTTTTAGGGTGGGCCAATTTCTTTTTTTGTTTTTTTTCTTTTTTGTTTTTTTTTTTTTTTTATTTATTTTTAAGCTAAAGTTATGGGACAATGAATGAAAATTTTGTTTTTTTTTTTTTGTGATTTTTTTTTTTTTGTTAATTTTTTTTTTTTTTTTTTACGTCAAAATTATGGGGTAATGAGTTAAATGTATAAGGGAAGTAAATTACGGTTTATTTTATACACCATAGTGGGTATGCACGGGTATCTAAAAGTTGACAAGGGCAACTATAATCTTCCTCGTTATTTTTAAATCGGGTTCAAATTTCTTACCGATAAAAAAAATTTAACAAGAATTTTTTTTTTTAAATTAAAAAATAAGAGAAAATGTAAGTAAGTTTTAAAGATAAATTAAAAAAAAAAATGTAATTAATAAATTATAAATTTTTTAAGGAGTAAAATTGTAAGTAATAAGAGACAAATCGCTAGAATGGTTGAATTGTTGGAAGAAGATCTTAATCTTGCAAGAAATATATGTAGGTACCAAGGTTGTAAGTACTAAAAAATGGCAGCGTATAACCCTATCTCTAATTTGCCTTCTTATAATAAATCTTCCATTATGTTCAATTTCTTCTTCATCATCAAAATAAAAAACTTGGTTCGACATTTTGTTTTTAAATAAAAACACAATTTTTCAGTTTAAAATGAAAAAAATTACTTTTTATTCAAAACACTTTTAAAACAAACAAACTTCAACTTTGAAATACAAAAAATATAAAAAAAAAATAAGTGAAAAAGCTTTATAGCTTTTATTTTTATCGTTTGTAATAATCTTATCGGTTATCGGTTCGTAATATACAACTTACGGATTTCCGATAAATATGTTCAGTCGGAAATCGGCCGATACCGATGTTTGTAATAAGGCCGTATATCTTTTATATCAATTAATCAAAATAAATTAAGGTCTTCCTCCAAAACAATTACATCTACCGTTATTACAAAAACCACCTAAATAACCTTGGTTTCTGCATCCACTATTGCATGCCCAGCCGTCACAGAATAATATTGGGTTTGAAGCTCTGCCATGCGGAATTACTTCTATAAATTAAAACAAAATATACACCATTTCTTAATTATTTTAAAATTTACCTTCATCATGTTCAGCACCCATTGTCACACCAAGAAGAGTGACTAAAAGTAACAATGATAAATATTTTAAAAAATACATTTTTTTTTTTGATATTTTCCTTCCGATTCAAAATTTTTAATTTTACTAATTATTAAAATTGTTTCTTTAGCGTTATTTATACAAAAATTAAAAATAAAATTGTTTACGTAAATTTTATAATTTAGTTTTTTATTTATTATTATTACCTAATCGTTTTTATTGAATTAATTATTTTTAAAAGATTGTAGAATCTTGGACCCTATCTTAAGTGGACATACTTCCAGTTGATAATTAAAATAATAATAAAACCAAAAAACATCGAAGTGGTTAATTTAATTAGTAAAATTAAACTTCCATGCAAAGGTACTAAGAATTTTTGAAAGGGGTTGTACGTATATCCTAATTTTATACTGATATTGATTAGATTGTACATTTTACACCATCGTTTATCAATAAGGTGGTGACGAAATTTTGGGTGCATGACACTTTACTGAAAAAAAATATCCCGAATGAAAAAATTCCGATAACCAAATCGCGAAAAGAAAAAATGCCGAATTTTAATTCTGTAAAAAAAATCCCGAATGTTTCAAAATACTGAAAACCAAAATCCTGAAAACCAAAACTCAGTACACATTATATTTAATTTTTTGTGGTTAACTTATTATTAAAAAAATTTAGGAAGGATTTCAGAGTTGAATACAAAATCAGGGTTCCAATAATTTGATAAGCTAGGGTTTGAGGGCGACCGCCGTCATTATATAAAATTCCTTGTTGACAACTTATTATTAATGAAAAAAGTTAGGAAGGATTTCAGAGTTGGATACAAAATCAGGATTCCAATAACTTGCTTAGCGGCGGTTTGATGGCGAAAGTTAAGGAATGATGCTTTTTCAAGAGTATATTGCCTTTTACCAAATATGTATGTAAATTTATACTTCGTACCGAACCTGAATAAGGTTTTGTAATTTGGGATTTTGGTGTTTGGAATTTTCAAAAACGTGAGATTCAGAGTTCGAAATCATTAATTATTGATTAAGCCATTAATTTAAGCCCAATATCGATTGGTATTATTAGAGAAAGTCTAGTCGAAAACTAGATAAAAGTTTTTTTTACTTTCACTATGGGATTCGAAAGAGTATAATTTTAAAATTGGAAATTCAAAACTATGTTTTCAAAAAACTTCCTCCTAAAATCATGCAAAATTTTTAAATAAAAGTCAAAACTCACATCATACAATTATAGTTCCCGAAATTCTGTTTTTGGCAAAATTTCAAACATTCAACTTTATTAGGTGTAGAGTAATGCTCATATAAAAGAAGGAGTTGTATGGCAGCTACTCGAACCCTCAGCAGTGGACCAACTAAATTTTGCAGTAACTTTGGCCATTACACTAAACTATTTTTTGCAAAATTTCAGACACCCAGCTTCATCAGGTGTAGTGTAAAGCTCATATAAAAGAAGGAGTTGTATGGCAGCTACTCGAACCCACTGCAGTAGACCAACCAAATTTTGCAGTAACTTTGGCCATTATACTAAACTACTTTTGGCAAAATTTCAGACACGCAGCTTCCATAGGTATAGAGTAATGCTCATATAAAATTAGAAGTTCTAGCGGTACTAAAATTTACCATTATGCAAAACTAAATTTTTACAAAATTTTTGGCCTCACATATCTTCTAAACGGTTTAAGCTAGGGCCTTGAAATTTTAGCAGAATTTAGATACTTAGAAATTAGTAGGAGTCAGTTAACAAAATTTTTTTGTCACTTCCCCTGTTTAGCAGCTATAAGGGCTCGAAAATTGAAATTTTGTTATTTTTAAGTCTTTCCCATATAAAGGCTATTAAGAGCTAAAAATTAAAAAAATTACTGTTTTTATAAGTAAGTGGTAACTTAGCCATACCAACGTAAATATTTCCTTAAACATTAATATTGAAGATTGAACATTATATTCCGATAAAGTACTAAGTATGAAATACTATATTATTTTGAAAATGTGTTTTTTAAAAACTCTTGGTTTTTTTCATCACTTGTTTTTAATGTTTATACATTATAAAATTAGACAAAAAGTAAACAATTCATAGATTTATGCCATTGATGGTGGATCTTCAAATGGAGCCCATACCCATTTTAAGTAATGTACACACTTATTTAAACGAGGTTGAAACTGGTGTTCAGTTAAGCAAGCACGTGGTTCACCTGCAACACCGTGTGTTACACATTCCCAATATCTTGTTGAATCGAAATTCTCCAAAATTTATTGGCATCTTTTTCAGGAGTTGAAAATTCTGGACGGCCATTATGACCTTGAATATAGCCACGAGCCCAAACAGCAACAATTAACAAACTAAAAACAAATAAGAATTTCATTTTGAAAGTAGTTTCTTCTCTTCTCCCTGTTCCAACATGTACCTATGGTATAGACAGGCTAATTAGCCTAACAGTTGAACAGTTAGCGCTTAAAAAAAAAAAAAAAAAAAAACACAAAAGTTCTGAATTGAATGATTTTTAACAGTCTTTAAATTTCCTTTTGTACTTTTTTTCAAATTTTAAAAATTTATTTTGGTAAAAGTTTTTTAAATTATTGATTAAAAAACTAATTTGATAAAAATCTATAAAATAGAAATTTATAAGGTATTTAGTTAGAGCTTACTAATCACTGATTTAGAAAATAAAAAATTGATAATAACACTTCGATTATTAGAAGGTTTCTTTAAAAACAAAATGTACTTGAGACTTTTCAAAAATAATCAGTTATAAAAACTAAAAAAAATTCCTTCTCGTGCTGCAAATAATATAGAGATATTATTAATTAAATACCCAAATATTAAGTAAACAAAAAGTAAACAGATTTTTAGATTACAATTTTAAGGCTTTAATGGCTCAAAACTGTGACAAACGCAAAAACTCAAAAAAAAAACATCATTCTAGATCACTCAAAGGATAGCGCACGCATTACTTACGAGTATACATTTTTGCAATTCATTTGAATATAATATACACTTATGTAATTTAATTTCAGAAGAATTCAATCCCTTCCTTTAAGTTAACTTAAGAACTACATAAAATAATATGTAAAAAAACACTTGTATGATAGAATAGATGTCGCACAAAATTAACTTTTATACATTCTTAATCTTATACTAAAACTACACCTGAGTAATCAACAGCTTAGTGTATATAAAGACTAAGGAAACTTATGCCTAGTCTCAAATGATTTGATGAATGCCCCAAACTCCTTAAAAGGAGTGGAAAAGTAATGGAAAAAAAATTTATTATAGCTAAAAAAATTGTATGTTGGATTTCCTTATTCGGTCAATTGTTAGGCTAATGGTCTTCCGTTTATTGTTAGTAAAAAAATCAGAGCTAGTTTAGAAGAAGGGTTTTGCTACTTTCTGGTTATTTTTGCATTTTTTATACTCTATATTTATTTCACTTAAAGTTAAAGTCTCATACAACACAGTCTTATTGATCGAACTGTAATAAAAAGAATACAATGCTAAAATTCAGAATAACCTCACTTGATTTTTTTGGAATATTTTAACTTTTAACATACTTTTTTGAAATCCTATACATATTTTGTTAATGTATGAACAGGTTTTTCAATATTTTATTAAATTTGATTAAGTTTCATAAACCGTTATTTAACGACTTCTTTCATTCCTCTCGAATATCAGAAATATAAAGAAGCAGTACAAAAGCTCTTCGAATTGTAAGTTTATATTCTTATAAACCAAAATCACCAAAATCACCACTTCAATTAATTATAAAATTCAAGAACATAATGGAAACAATTTATTTGTGCTTAGTACAAATATTTAATTGAATTAGCGATCATTAATTTGAAATGAATAGATTTTAAAATATTTTCCATAATTATTATTTTTATTGCATAACTTAAGGCGTTTATTTATGTTACCGAAATGTTTTTGTTTTTAATTGCAATCATCTTTTTTAAATTAATTCATTTAACAAATTTTATATCAATTATTATTTTATATTATATTTTTGATAATTTAACTATTTATTCACCAATTAAATTAATTATTTTTATATTATTAAATTTTATTAAAGCAATTTACATAAAATTTATTTTTAATCCAATTACATAATTGTAAATAATAAATATAATTTAAGAGTAGGTAACAAAAATTATTAAAATTATTTTAATTAAAAAAAAAAACAAAAAAAAAAATACCTACTTATATTCGTATATGTATATTTTAAATATCAGTAGTGATTTAATTATTTAGTTTGCTGTTAAAACCACAGAATGTGGTTAAAATAAAAACAAAAACATCGCATGAATGAATAAAGCAACAAATATCTGATATAAAATCTCAAAAGTTAAAATTGAGTGAAAAAACAGGAAGTATCGCTAATTGTATAACATATCACAAAATTAAAAAAAAATACTCGTACTTGTTGAGTAATTATTTGAATGTAAATTTATATATTCAGTTGCGAACATTTAAGTGGAAGTTATTTTACATGCAAATGATAGTTTGTATTACAAACATAAGCTAATATTTATAAAATTTAGGATAATTTGAATTGACTTTTTTTTATATAAAACCCAAGTATTGTTTATTTGAATATGATATGTTATTGTAAATTGTTAGGATTATTTTGCAGTTTTAACAGGTCCTGAAGTGGACTAAATTTTACAAAAATGTAGAAATAAAACCACGATGGGTTGTGTAAGCTTTTCTTCTAGCATAATGTGGTTTGTATTGTACAATCTAAAAAGTCTGTGAAGCTGTTTTTTACTTTGCCAAAAACAAGTATAAATACCGAATTTCACTGAATTTGACATACTCGAAGCTCCTAGAATATTTAGATTCAATTATACTAGAATCAATTACACACCAAAAACTTAGAGCCTATTTATAAAATTTAATATTATTCTAAAGGTTTGAACTCGAAATTTCTCAAAAAGTCTGATTTTTTTTGTATGGTAGTCTTTTGATCCCGTGGTTCGATTTGATTTGGCCCAATCTACCAACTTAAATCAAATATTCGAAACATTGAATACCCAAAAATGATTGGAAGTATTGTATTTTTTTCAAATAAACACACGTTTTCATTACTTATTTGATCTTAATAAAAAATTTTGACTCACTACACGGTTTACAAGACGCCTATAATGTCATTTGACTGTCTTCTTTGATAGTTGTTTGACACAATTTAATTTGACTGTACTGTACTTTTAAATTGAATAAAACATTTTCCGGGATATTCTTGACATGACATTACTTGACTTTAATTATTAGGTAGTGCTTACACAAACATATAGGTAATGCTTCTTTAAGTAGAGGTTACACTTGCAGTAATGTGTATGAAACTAACAACTGTCAAAAACTTTTAGCTGGGAAATATTTTTCTGACATGTATACAGTCAAATGATAATTCAGGCAAATTATAGTAAAGGCAAGTGTGACTTAACAGACCAATGATAATACAGTTAAATACAATCCAATGATATATACATAACTAAAATACATTCAAATGAAATACTTTACTATTGTAGTAGTACCCTAATGAATTTGTTCAAAGTTTTATATTTGTAACTGTAATTTTATTTTTGATATTTGTACAAGTTATAAAAAACCAAACAAGTAAAATAAAAAATTAAAAAAAAATATATTTTTAATCTACTTACCGCAACTATGAAATATTAATATTAGTAAACCAATGACATTTATCCTTAAAAATATTTTAAATCCACTAATTGTTGTTACTAAATTATTATAAATTGACGAAGTCATTATAGAAGTTAAATTATTTTTTTTTTTATTTTTTAATTTTTAATTTTAATTTATTTTTTATATTATATTTTAGTTTTTTTTTTTTTTTTTTATTTAATTTTTTAGGTTTTTTAATTATGTTTTTTTTTGTTTCTAATTTTATGAATTTTTTAAATCATTTACCAAATAATTAATTAAAATCTAATGTTAAAAATTTTATTCCTAATTATTTATTTAGTTTTGTTTTATATTATTCTATATTTAATTATTTTTATATACATGGTTTTGTTTTTGCATTTGCTATTGTTATTCTATTATTTTAGCTTTTAAATTGCTGATTTTTAGAATTTTTTATATATTTTTTTTAATTAAAAGTTTATATAATAATTTGGGTTGAATTGGTATAATTAAAATTTTTTGTTTTTTTTTTAATAATCATAAGTTATTTATTCATCAGCTACTGCAATACTATGTATTTATTTTGGTTATCTATGGCTGCTATTTTATAATGTTTAATGCTGAAATGTTCTGAAATTAAAAAAGAAAAATAATTATGAATATTAAAATTATAGTATTTAATTAAAAAATATAATTTGGATTTTGGGAAAATTTAACACTACTTAAATACTCTTTATACCCGCATGACTATAAGTCCAATGGGTATACTGAATTTGCTATTACGTTTGTGACGAAGTGAAGGAGGGTGGGTAGATATAAACTCAAAGGTATGGCTCGGATCAGAATTGAAAAGTAAATCGATTTAGCTATGTATGTCCGTCTGTCTGTTAGTCTTGCTTTTCAACTTATATTTTATTTTGGATGATATATGAATTTCTAACTTGATTTTATAATGTTGATATTACAGTTATACGGGTATTACAGAGTTGGTACAGCTTACTCTAAGACTTTTTCTAGTTTTAATATTATTTTAATGCTCATTATTTTGCGTTTAAACACTGTTTCCAGACTATATATGAAAATTTTGAAAACTTTGTACTTATGCAATTTTCCATCTTCTACCGTATGAAAATACCGAGCTTCTAAATTTATAAAATGTAAAAAATTTATTAATTGTTTTTTTAAAAAAAGTATATTTACTTCAAGACGTAATATTAAATACTTTTGGATTTTTAAATATTTTTAATCCTAAAAATTAGTAGTATTGGGAAACACCTTATTTATGAAAAATTAACACATCTGTTTGAATTTTATGTGAGCAGTTAATGGAAGCTTCTTTATACTATATAATATTATAGTATATACACATTATACACTCTATACCTTATTAATTGGCAAGTATACATAACCAAAAAAAACAAAATGGTATAGAACAATATTTGTCGTACGAGAAAGAGAGGCCACTTGTTTTCATTCAAAAATTTTTGAAAATAATAGTGAAAAGTCGAATATCATTTTAAGTTTCCAGGTACATGCTAATTATTAACTTATCACAACTTTAAATATAAAATAAATTTTTTCTCTGAAGGAAATATAAACTTAAATTGTAAAAGAAAGTCATGAGTAAATAAAGCACTAGGATCACTTGCAGCAATGTACAATTTTGGAGTAAACTTTACTTTAGCTAAAATATATTAATTGCTTACCAATTTTATTACATTTTATTAAGAAAATTAGAAACTAATGAAAAATAGACCGTTATCTTAATACTTTCTATTCAAATTTCAGAAAAATTACAATTTGTAAAATTTAACTAAATAGTTTTTCTTCTTAAGCGCCAACATTACCTTTGTTAATGAAGAGAGTGCTTTCTAGGGATTTATTTAAAATGTAGAGGTAACCTTAGTTCCTTAAGTAATTTGCATGCATAAATTAGTTAAGAACTTTTGAAACCTTATCCTTCTCATAACTAATAAGAACCTATACCTATACGGTTTTATCACGTGACTTAAGATATCTCTCAGCTATCTTTGAAAATTATTGATTGTATTTTTTATTGAGCAATTTTAAAATATTGTAATTTCAATAAAAGAATTCCTACTCAAGAAGGGCTAACTATTAAATAACTTACCATATTTGAAATTAAAAGAATAAAGAACTCTAACATAATAAAGAACTCTTAAATAAAAGTAACATTTATAATAAAATAAAGAATTTGTTTCATATTTAACCTTCAGTATTCAACTTATACCTTATTTTTAGATAATTGTTTTTACTTGGACTTTACATTTAAATTCTTAATTCAAATACGATTAATTCTGACATATTTTTGTCTTAAATTTTAATGAATTTAAAATAAAATTCATCAGTGCATAAGATCAAATTAAATCGTTATTTAAAAAATAAATACATAATATATTTTTTAATTTTTATTCATTTATTTTTAAGTTCAAATATTTAAAATTTTAATCCCCTTATTTCAAATCAAAACATTGATTGATCCTTTTTTATTAAGAAAAAGGATATTTTCTTATAAAAAAAATTTTTATATATTAAATATTTTAAATATTTTTATATTTCATATATTTTAATTAAAATTGATTTTATATGGAATTTTTATTTAATTTTTTTTTTTAAATTAAACAAATAAAAATCAAATTTATAATATAAATATTTTGAGTTCTATTTTTTAATCCTTAAGATCCTTTTGCAAAAAAATTAAACCAGAAGTCATTTTTATATTTTTATTTTTTAATTAACAGTATTATGCAGGATTAAAAGAAATTTTTTAAAAAATCTGTTAAAGAATTAATTAAAAATTTCTTAGAATTATATAATGTTTCCAAATGGAAGTGAAATCACACAACATATTCGTATATTCATATTCGGATTGTGTTAAACTAAAATATAGTTAGCCACACCAAAGTTGTCTTGTCAGTTAGTTTCCAAAAGATTATATTATTATACATAAAGCTTATGTTTTCTCTTCCCTGGGTCGAGTACAAATGCACTCGAATCTGAATATGTGGTTTTATCAAAAAATTTTTAATTAAAAATTTTTTTGTAAAACTGAGCTTAGAAAAAAATATTGTGGATCTAAACTTATTTATGAATTGTTTAGGAATCGTGGTACATGAATGAAATAGGATTGTGACTCCTGTTCCCAATATTTTATTTTTTTTCAAAAGTGGTTCGGTTTACTGAAAAACAGAACATTCTCCTACTTTAAAACCTTAGATACAATATTATTCTGTAACAGACGAATAACCCTGATTTTGAATTCAAATCTAAAATCACTTCTAATTTTTACTTCACCTGTTTATTTAGTTACTACCAATAGGTCAGGGTGTTGCATCGGCTTTTTAATAAATAACTTTCTTTTTCTTTGTACAAAAAAAAAATGTTTCAAAACTAAATAGGTTCCAGCTAATTGTAATCCATGATCTTAAATAGCATTCGATGAAATCACTTTATTTAAAAGGAATAAAATGATAAAAGTGCTACAAACCTTTTGTATTGTGCTATATGTTAAAGGATCTAAAAGCTTGACTCTTTTCGAACGTTCTTGTAATTTCGAATCATATACCTACAAAATTAAAAGATAATCGCTTCAAATGCCCTTTAGTCTGGGAAACCGAAAAATTTGGAATTTTTGTAGTGTCTATGAATTGTTACTCATGTACTTAAAAGCAAAAATATTTCATATGGGTTATCATAAAAGACCCGTATTTCTTTGACTGTATTTCATTTGCCTGTATTTTAATTTTCCTGTATTTTCAATTGCCTGTATTTTGCAGAATCATTTCACTTTCTAATTTAGAATCTTCATGCAACTGAAATACAGGCAAATGACACTACAGGCAAATGAAATACAGGCATATGCCACGCTCCCTTCCATGTTTTAAAGATAAAATGAGCATTTTTGCGAACTTAAAAGTCAATTAAATTTACAATGCAACTGTCTATGATCCAAAAAAAATTTATACGTCCTCAATGTTCTTGTAATATAAGAGACTTATTTTGTTTTTGTATCTGGTTAGCTTTCAATTATTCACTATACAAATTGATCTACTACCTGTTACACATATGTTATATGCAGTTATCATTAACTGTTATTCTTTCTAGCATTATTTTATTTGCTAAATTTTTAAATTGTTTTACTTAAAATATACTAAATCAGATACATTCATATCACATTGGGATTTCTAGAGCATAATTTTTTTAAAAACATATTACCTATACTTGGATATATGTAATATTAAAAGGTAATTTTCAAAATACTAGATTAGAAATAAAAATTGATAATAATTATTTAATGTTATTATAAATATAAATGATAAACATTTATTATTAATGTAAGTAAAAAATTAATTAAGAAAATACCAATTTACGCTTTTGCTGTAATAGCGGTTGATATTTTGCTTCGTTTTTAAGAATATTATATTAAATATTATAACTAATAACACTATTGAGTTATTATATTCAAATCCTATTCTTAATATAATTAGAACTGGTCCTATATAGAGATTAAAGTAAGAGACATTATGACCTCTAACAGCTTTTTATATCTAATTTAAAGTTTCAATTACTTTGACGCCGAAAAGAAGTTTCGAAATTGAGGAAAAATGGTATGCGTTCAATGAAACATATACAACTAAAGATAATAAAATTGACAACAGTGTTCAAATTACTCCGTTTGCTAAGACTACTTAACAAATTTTTAAGGTTTTATATGTACAATATAAGTATATATATAACTTATATAACAGAAGAACTTTACACAATTATTAGAGTATTATGTTTATAATTAACATACTTTTTTTTTTTGTAAACATTCATTCATTTATTTTTAAAACATTTCTAATAACTCTTACTTTTTTCTTTCTAAAAAATTTTGTTTTTTGATTTTCTTTTGTTTTTTTTTTTTTTTAATTTGAGTGTTGAATGTTTTAAAAACTTTTTAAATTTACAAACCTCTTGTGTTCGGGTTCCACCCCAAATGATATTTTTTGTTGAATGCGGTTTAAATCTAGATGTATTTTAAAATCTTCTGAACAAATTACAGTTAGAAAATAACTGTATAAGAATCTTTAAAATACTTTTTCATGTATATAAACAACAACTACAAAAATAAAACTTTACTAGCATTAAAATTGTAAAACAAAAGATGGAATAGATAAAAAATAAAACAAAAGTAAAAGCAAACTTTAAAAACCAATAATACTTATTAAAGAAAGAGACAGAAAACCAAATAAAAACTATTTATTTTTTTTTTCTATTTTTTAAAAAAGTAGAGCAGAAGAAAATCTATTTGTTTTTGTTGTCTATTTTCTTTTTCCAAAAATACAAAAAAAAAACAAAAAAAAAAAAATAAAGAAAAACTTATTTTTTTGTCTGAACAGAACGATTTTCACAGTTAAGTTTAAAAAATTCAAGAAAAAACTAAATTTAATACCGACATCTGCACTCCTGTATTGAATTTCATGTAAAAGAAAAGTTTCTAATATAAAAAATTCCTGTATACATTTCCTTAATTTCACCTTCTCAATATATTGAGTACATAAACGTTTTTATTTTTTGTATTGTAAACTTTACTATAAATTTGGGTTGCCAACAGTGTTGAATTTTTTGGAAGTTTAAGAAAAACATATTTAAATTGATAGACACTCATATTTTAATTTAATTATTCCTTAAGGTTTGATAAGAGTTGCTAAAAACGTAGGAAACGAAGATTCAAGTAAATATTTCTTACGTTTAAGAATTTTGAGGCTATTCTCTTGTCATTTATAGCTTCTATAGAAAATGTTTATTGTGTTCCAATGAGTTGGAAAAACCACAGATGTAAAGAATTTTAAGGTTGAATTTAATCGGATACCTGTTTGCAAAATGGGTCTTAACTACCTGTCGAAACTTGTGTCCAGTTATTCATTACCAAAATTTTCAACATATATGTAACAAAACAGATTGCCTTTATTAATGGTAAGCGCTTTGTTCCCTATAATGATATAGCCTTTCTTCTAATTTTGAAATACTATTCGGAATATAACGGATCCTAAATATAATTTTGTTAAATTTTTATTTCACTTATCTGGTAATACTTTAAATACTGATCAAGTCATAAAAAAAACTTATACAAGTTGTTCGAAACTTAAAGGTTTCCGAAATAAGTGCCTTCAAAGTGATTTCGTAAGTTTTTTAATGAAATAATAATATCTACGCCTCTGTACAACAAAGGAGATGTACCTTCTTATATCAAAAAAATGTTTACGTAAAAAAGAATTACATGAAACACATATTATATAAAGAGTTATAAGGTTGAATTTAATCAAAACCCCATTTAAAAAACATATTAACTCCCTAGATTACCTGCTAAAACAATTATTATAATATTATTCCATATATGTACAAGAAAAAAAAATTGTCCCTGTCTATGGTAAGCGTTGCTCCCTATAATTTTGAATGATAAACACTATTCAGATTATACCGTTATCTAAGTCTAAATATCATAATTCGAATTTCACTAACTTGGTAATCCTTTAATATCATTTCATAAAAAACGTACATATATTGGTACATATATAGGTACATATTGGTACATGATATAAAAAAATAAACTTTCTTATCTATTTATTCTTAAATTTTAATTCAATGATATGAGAATCACATCATATTACAATTTTTCTTTAAATAAGGAATTTAAAAAAAATGCAAATTTTTTATTTAATTTTCAAATACATATTTAAGTCTTAAACTAATATACTCGTTCATTTACATAATATTATGTATGTTAAAAAAAACCTTATGCAATAATATATACATAATATATACATAATATATAAATAGGTTTTTTGTAGGTACCTATATATATATATATTATACAATATACAAATATAAAATTTTTATAATTACATATGCAAACACATCTTAGTACAAAATAATTTATTAAGAAACTCATGCGGAATGTTTTCACTTCAAAGTATCTATATATACTAGGTAGTAGGTATATAACATTTTGTTATGTATAACAAGTAGGTGTACATATGCACATTAAAAATAACATACTGTCAAACACTGGTTAGAATTTATTTAGAAGTTGATACTGTCATAATAAGAAAAACTGTCTTACAATAGAATTTTTCATTTAAAATTCATATGAAAATTTTAAAGATGTTAACACACACATACACACACACATAAGGAATTAGAAAATGGGGGACGAGTGATGATGAAATGAAAGAAATTTTTCAACAGAAATAAATAATGAAAAATAGAAATGGAAAAGTCTTGAATGAAAAACATAAATAAAAAAAAAAATAAAAAATAAAATGAAAATTATTTTAAGAAAATAAACTTTTTCTTGAAGTTACTTTTCTTTAAAATGGTCTTGCATTGATAGGAAAATTTTTTTTATTCTATTTTCAATTGTGGTCATACACAGCATGTGGGTACCTACTTTGGACTACTTGAAATAAATACCTATAAATTTAGGTCTATACTGTATAGATGTATCTATATATTATATCTAGTAGTTATTTAAAATAATATTATTACAGATAGATTCTTGTATAATATTATCATTGTTTAAACTGTAATATTGTAATTTAATAGTAAATACAGAGTTTTTATAACTAAGATAAATTTTGAATGAATGTATTTGTATCTTTAGATATAAATATATATTAAAGTTTTTTATTTATATATTATGTGTACTTATGTATAGTTATATATTTATATGATTATTTTTTTAAGGAATAATTCTATGAAAGATTTACTTAAAGTATCTTTAGTAATATTATTTAAGTGCAAGAACAGGATGTTGCATTTAAGGTATTTTGAGGAAAAAAAACTTTAAGTTAAGAAATAAAATATGTAATTATTTTAAAAGATACTTTTAATTATATAAGCTGTAGTTATATAAGCCGTAGTTATTAGAAATTGATATAATTTGAGTTAAGTCAGTTGTATTAAATTAATATTTCGACTATATTTTACACTTAAATAGCGTCTGTATTTTGTTTGAACTTATTGTATTCAAGGGAAATGTTCTATGCTAAGTCGAAAAATACATTTATAATACTGAATCTTTAAATCCGGAGCATCTATGTTTATTATGAATATATTGGGTAAATTACTTTTTTTTTTTTTTTTTTTTTGCGAGGGAATGGAACGCTCGAAACCCACCCATTGAAACTGTGCGGTAGTTCGTTGGGTAGTGTGCACCCTTTCCTGAACCAAACTTTAAGAAGGAACCTATAATACAAATGCACAGTTTGGTTACAAAGATGGGAATTTAGGCTTATGGGGAATGGGGAAAATTTGGAGGGATATTTAGGAGAAAAATGTTAATATTCTTCTTAAATTAAATTAAGTCGTACACATACGAATTACAACCTTTAGGAAACACATTAGACGGAATTTGATTCCATAATCTTGACATGCGCATAACAAACGTTGTGTTTACTTAACTTTAGTATAATAAACTTTAGACTTTTGGTGATTTTCATATGACAGTTGTAAAATAAGCCTTGCTAAATATGATAGATATGTCATCTCTGTGTATATGACAATAAATTAAAGATCATCTATTCCATCAATACAGGCACACGGTGTTGGGAAAGGAAGAGGCTAAATTTTCTAAGAATGAGGATTTTTCATTTCAATTGATTTGATTAATGTGGCCCCCGAAAACATCTTGGACTCAAAAATCTTTTAAATTGTCGCAAGAAAAAGGACATTCAATATTCATTATAGATTTAAAGGTTGAAGAAGTGCTTATATGTTTTTCCCAATTTATAAGAAGTTGTAAACACGAAAATAAACAATTTCAAATGTCTTTTATTGTGATTCTAGTTTTAGTTAAGGAAACTAATTACAACGAAATCCTGTACCAACAAGGTTTTAAAGACATCAAAATTTAATTATTCAAAATTTTTTGATTTAAGACATTATTCAAAATTTAATTATTCTTAAATCTTTTACTTTAATGAAAAGCATAATGATTTTTTACTGAATTAATTAATTAAAAAAAATTGAAAATATTTAATATTATATATAGTTAATAATTATAATAAATTTCAAATTATTAATACAGCTATTTGTATGTTAAATTTTATTATGTTTACATGTGTTATTAACATGACTATTTTAATAAATTTCGCATTTCATAAGTTGAATTGGTTTAAAAATAAATTAATCTGTTTAACATTTATGTAATTTTATTTAAAAACATTTAATGTAATTTAATATGGGTTAATTAACATTATATTAATAAAAAAAAATATAAAAAAGTTTGTAAAATAGCAAAATTTAATAATAAATGTAATATTATTTAATAAATGATTATTAAATTTATTAACAAATTTAATTGTGAATTTTAACTGTAATAAGTTTTAATTAATTTTTAAATTTAATTAATAAAATGCAATAAAAATTTCAGAAATAGTACTTTGGCTTGTTAACCTAGGAAGTGCCTATTCAATTCGCGACTTATACATAAATTTTAATTGACAAATAATTTTTTGTGTCATAAATGCTTATATCTTCTAAACGCTTTATTATAGACATACACTATGTATGCACCAATTAAAGAAAAAAATAAGAGCTTTTCAACGATGAAGTTTTTTTAGAGAAAGATGTTTAACACTTTTTTTTTTGCAAAAATTTTCAACTTTGAACTACAATATCTCCAAAACGGCACCACCTATGGTAATTAAATTGAATGTATATATATACCGAACTGAGTGCTTTAATAGACTTTAAAAATAACTAAAATAACAAGGATACTTTCAAATGTCCTTTTCCTCCTTAAAGTATAATAATATGATGAACAATACCAGATATCTTTTAGAAATAGTCATTTGGTCCTACGCGGATTCTATTTAAAACTTAGAATCCCCGAAAGGTACTCTAGGATACCCGTATGAAAGTATCTGGATAATTACTTGTGGTAATATTTCATTTGTAAAACTTATCAGACTCTAAAATATTAATATAAGAAAATGTAAGTTGAACGGGATGTACCACGTGTTGTAAGACTTAGGTTTAAACATAGTATATAGAAACCGGCTTTGAAAGCTACATTAATCCTTTTGATAAGTAATATTTGAATAAATATGGAAGAATAAATTAGTAATTAGTAATCGCTAAACTCCATTCGTGCATAGAACATCCTGAAACATAGGTAGAATTTAGAATGTCATTGCTTCATGCACTAGATTTATATTTAAAATTGACTTTCTTCGTTGGTTTTAGTCATATGTTATTAATAAAGAAATTATAACTGGGACATATTGCACGAACAACTTATCACTAATCAAATAATAATTTTTTGAAAAAGTGAGGATTTATTACTCAGAATTCATTGAATTGTGGTTTTGATGCAATAAAATTTTATCAAAAATTGATTATTTGATTATTGGAAAGTTGTTCGTGCAATAGGGTCGTGATTTATAATTAAGTATAAATTATTATGATAAAATAATCATTTAATTTTTTAAAGTAAGTAAATAGTATTAGTTTTTAATATTCACGATCAATATAATCCCAAAATCTTTTTTAATATTTTATCGCGCTAACTCTTCAAATCTTTGGCTAACGAGATCATAAGTCACGTTTTTGGAACAGGAGCGAGGGTATTGAATATTACTCAATGAAATAATATTAGTACTTTTGACAGAGCGTGCCATAATCTCGGTTTAGTAAATCTATTTTTTTTTTAATCTAGTTTTTAGAAAATTTTGTTTTAGAAATCTCGGTTTTTATGGAAAAATCTAGCTTTTTAAGAAAATCTTTTTTTAATTGAAAAAACTGGTTTTTAAGGATTTTTGAGTACCAGAATTACCAGCTTTTTCCAGAATATAAAAAAAGGGATTTCTAAAAACAAGATTTTCTAAAATCAGATTTTCTAAAAACGATATTTACTAAACGAGATTTTGTGAAAACGAGATTTCAGACCCAACCCACTTTTGACGTTTTGAACGTCTTAGATTCCAAATTTTAATTAACATTTACACAAATTCTGAAATGTTACACCATTTTCTATTACAAATTACTTACATAAGTATCGACCTGATTTGACATACTGTACATACTTTACATTTTTTAATAACAAAAGTGCAATAAGTTTTTATATAAAATTCTAAAAACTTTATAAGAACAGTAGAAGTTTCATTTATATCGGACTTATTTAGGTATAAATGTAAATTAAAGTTGCTGTAAATTCTGTGAAATTTTTCTTTAAATGAATAAAACTTATTTAATTAAGATATATGTATAAATTTTGTATAATATAACGGATATATACATTATGTATACCAAAGTATTATTAATGTATCACAATATTATATATAATATAAATTTTACTTATATATATTTCATATTATAAGATATTTTTAATCGTTAGATAAGAAATAATTACATATTATTGTAACAATACTGTCTTGATTACAATCTGTTTATGTTTGTGAACTTTTTGTTTAGTTGTTTGTATATACATGTATTTGTTACATATATGCTGTTTGTAACTGTATATGAATGAATTTACTATGTCGTTTCCAATAGTGAATGAGGTTTCTTTTATTCAATATGTTGGATACAATTTTCTTATTTTTTATTTTAATTTTTTTCAATTAATTTTTTTATATGTCTACACTTATGTGTTGTAGTATATAATACACATATAGTTATTATATGTACATATGTAATTTACGAGATTAAAAAAAACAAAATCTTGTTGTCCTTTTCTGGAATTTTTCACAAATACTCACATTAATATAACTGTTTGTCTGTCAATGTATAACTACACTTGACACCAAATATCATAGGGATGTTGTGCTTGCAATTGATGACTTCTCATTACTTTTGGTTCGGTATCTCATTTTAGATTATCCACTTAAATAGTTAAGCGAGACAGAGCTTTGATTTTAAAGCTCTGACTGGCTTATCAATTCAGGTATTGAAAGGAATCCTTGGTGACACAATTGTTAGAATCGTTAACCCCATGCGGAATAAAGACGGCCTGACCGATTTGCTTTTAAATTTTGTATATGTATTACTTCCCGACTGTTGACTGAACTATAATGACAGACTGCAAATTTATTAAACTTTTCATGCAATAGGGCTGCTTCAACTAAAAGTTTTTCAAAAAAAATTTTCTTCATTGTTGCAAAAATCGGAAATTACTGGGAAATTTTGCTAGTCTTCTGTGTGATGCTAGGATTTGTCGGAATAGTCTCCTAATCTTATGTATCATACCGGATTATGCCGGAAAAATCTGATATTCGTTTGTATGATAATGAGTATTAAATGCTTAACATTATTATGTAAAGTATTGTTCTTTATAAGTTTATAATTTCTTATCAATAAAACAATGATGACTGATGATGTATCGATGTTAAACTGAGTGAAATCTCGGATCTTTGAATATGTAGCCTGACGTTCATCTTTTAGAACAACTGGGCTCTATGACACCAAAGCACGTATCACCGGTTAGGTCTGAAATCTCGGTTTAGTAAATCTTGTTTTCACAAAATCTCGTTTTAGAAAATCTTGTTTAGAAAATTTTGTTTTTAGAAAATCCCTTTTTAATATTCTGGAAAAAGCTGATAATTCTAAATTTTTATCCAACTCAAAAATCATTAAAAACCAGATTTTTTCATTAAAAAAGATAAAAAACGAGATTTTCTAAAACGAAATTTTCTAAAAACAAGATTTAAAAAAAAAGATTTACTAAACCGAGTTTATGGAACGCTCCCATGTATTACTATTCAAATAACCACTTTTTTAACAAATCAAAATATGATTGTGACGCAACAAATACTTCTCAATAAAATGAATATTTAACTATAATGATAAGTGATTGGATCAATAGGCTCTTACTTTTGTCTATAGCTATTTCGACTTTAATTCTGAATTTAACCATAGGGATTAATTGAAATAGGTACTACAGAAACTCAATTTTAATTAAAGAGTTGTCCAATATTATATACTATTTATCTGTTTGTCAGGACTGCTGTGTACATCTTGGCATATTTTCTACTTAAATCCTTAAACAAAATAAACACTTCTTTTTATGTAAATACTCTGTGTGACTTTTGTTCCCCACTCCCTGAATAATTCTATTCCATTTTGTCAAATTTCTTGTGTCATATATCTTCAATATATTTGGACATATTTAATTATTATACCATTCTAGTACTTAACGCCTACATACGATTACATACATTACATACATAATATACCGTAAATATTTAATGATAAAAAAAAAATGTTAAGTATATATGTACAGAAATAATTTTTGGTTATTTGAAGATTTATTATAAAAACCTTTTCAAATCTATTCCAATATCCAACATTGATTATAAACATATACATTCATACGCAATACATATAACATTTATTTACATTAAAGATATTTTGTATATAAAAATGTGTAAGTCCCAGATAAGTTATTCTGCAAATATACATATATTTGACACATATGTATTTGATGTCCAAAAAATACAAGAAAGGATTCATTTAATAAATCTTTAATGTCCTTATGAAAGGACAAAAATAATAACAAAAAAAAAAAAAACAACAACAACAAGCAAAAATGAATGAACTTAGTAAAAACGTAATGAACGAAGACCAAAATGATTGAACAGGAGTAAATGAATGAATAAATGAATAAAATGAATGAATTAATGCCTATATGTACCAAGGATTAAGGAACAAGGAAGAAGTGTTTTTATTACCTAATTTTATTATTTAGGATTTTTTTCAAAAAAAAAAAAAAAAAATTTTTTGACAGATTTTTGAAATTATTTATAGATTTCCCAAATTTTATACATTCTATGCCTACAGGTGATGATATCCATGTAATAAAAACAGTACTTTTGTTAAAATTAAAGTTTTGTATGGTATTTTGTTTAGATACTTTTGTTGAGGGAATATTTAAACTTAGTAGACAATATATTTGGAAACTTTTAATTAAATGAGACAAAATATTTTTGATTTTTAAATGAATGAAAAAATTTTATTCCTTGTTACAAATTAGAATAAAATGAGATTTCCATTCAGTCTGTCTAATCTGAGAAGTCTTTTTAGGAACACTGCCTCGAAGGAATGTAGTGAAACTGGCTTACAAATAAATATGATTGTTCTGTTAGTTATTTTGTGTAAAATACATCACAATAGGCTCGGACATTGACATCAAGTACATTCAACTTAATATACAACACAATTTGTTCGGATAACCTTTTGTTTAGAAATAATTTTGTCTCAAATGAAAGAATATTTGAAAAAAATTTATCCCAGGCTTTAGTAAAAATGTATTGTGAAATTTGTTCAACTCTAAAATTTGTTAGTTTTGAATTAATTAACTGTAATTTTATGATACGACTACACATAATTCTTTTGTGCACCTTGTTGGAAAACTATGTTGTACAATCGCTTAGCACCAAACTTATCAGGAATGCTTATATAAGTTCTTGACTTTTCTGCAGGTTAAGAGCATTACAGTTCTATAGGTGCCATGAAATAACGCCATACGCAATAAAGCCATAATGGATTTTTTTCGCTATTGAATGAAAAATAAAGCCATATCGCACATTTTTTTGCGCATGGCTTTATTTCCCATTCAAGTGCGAAATATATCCGTATCATTTTCTAAAATTTTGCGAAATAAAGCCAAATATTGTGAAATTAATACAAATTCTAGTTCTATAGTAAAAAAAATGATAAAAACTAGAAATAAGTGTAAATAAATAAGTGAAATTAGCAAGTTTCTAATTTTTTTAATAAACTGAAATGAAATATGTTAAAAAATATTATATTTTTATTACAAAAGACGCCACCGCCGAACCGCCGATAACTCAACTATTGAAGGTAATTTTTACATTCGTATGAATATTATTTTATTCAAAAAATAATACCTCACACACAAAATCAGTATCTTAACACGCACATGTAATAAATATTCTGTAAAAGGAAGCAATCCCAATTTTGAAACCTACTCCAAGTTCCTCCTAATTCAGAATCTCACATATACATATATATAAATATTCTGGAAAAAGCTTATAACATTTATTTTGAATCCAATTCTGAAACTCCTTCCTAACTATTTCAATAACAAAGTGATTAAAATAGTGCAAGCTGCCGCTTCCCAACTGCCGCTAAAACTATATTGAAACACTGGTTTTCTTGAAGGAACAAATCTGTTAGATTTTTCTTAAGAATAGCGGCACGTGGTAGAATCATTGTAAAGATTTTTTAATTTTTTAAACTTTAATTTTAGGTTGGTGTAAGTACTTTTATCGGCTTTTGGTTGCTTATATCGATCAATTCTCATTATTGGCAACAGTATCAATAGTTTCTAAGCTTTTTAATTAATTTTATAGCGGAGATTGGTTTCGACATTAGTTTACTTAAAGCTCTAACAATTGTCAACTGTTAGACTAACAAGCAATTAAAATCAAATAAAGTTAAATTTTGAACATTACTAGCTTTTACTTTTATATATTGTATTTAATTTTTAGAAGAAGTGGCACTAGAACTGACACTGAAACTGAAGTTATTAGAAGTGTCATTGAAAAACCCACGGATACTGGATCATCATCTTAAACTCATCTTAATTTGGAATAAGAAAGCTCAAATATTATGGACGACTATTAATATAGTTTAAAAATTATCCCTTTTATCAATTCTTGATTTATATTCTTGGGATCTTACAAACTCATTGCAATTTTCGAAATCATTATACAAAAATTTATAAGTCTCGATGGGTAAGTGGGTAAGCATTTGACTTACTAACCGTGGGGTTGTGGGTTCGATTCCCCTACAGATCATGAAATATTTAATTGAAAAATACAAAAAAAATAATATTACTTATAAATTAATAGAAAGTATTGGAAGTGGGATGCACAACCAGCAGCAAGGCTATATGCTAGCATGGCACATGCTTTGACCCAAAACAAACAACAGTAGAAGAATCTTTCAAAATTGTTATAGATTATAGATATATATATCATATTCAGAGGATCATTTAATATTCAATAATTAATCTAAAGAAATATATGACACTATTTTAAAAGTCTGTAATAAAATTAAAACAAAAAACAAAATTCCATAACTATGCTTAATTTATCACTTATCACTTTTCACTTTTACATAATCGAATTTTCTTTAATGCTTTTCCAATTTTATAGTTTTTTTTTTTGAAAAGTTTTTCATATTTTTTTTTCTTTGAATATTTAAACAATTTCATTAAAAATATCAAAATACTGAAAAAATTTTTCCAAATAAAATATGTATGGAAGGAAAACTTTTGCATACTTTTAGGGAAAAGTTTGTTTTCTTTTTGGTACATTATGGAATGCATAAAAGCAGGATTATTTCTTGTAAAACTTTTGGATTTTTTATTTTTGTTTTGACAAAAATTTTAATTAAAACTTTAATGGAGTGGAAGGGTAGTTGACCTTATCAATTATAAAGTATAAAAGTTTTAGGTTACAAAAAAAAATAGTTAATCTTTAGATATTCTCTGTATGCATTCAAAGTTCATTTATCAATTAATATGTGTGCATGATCCTTTTCCAAATTTATGAAAAGAATTTGCGATTATTGCAGAATTTTGTAATAAGTTTTAAAAGAATTCTGAAATTTTCGCGCTCTTTTAAGAATGATTAAGTTTTTCCTTTTCAAAAATGTAGTCTTTTGAATGGAATATGTAAATTTGTTTCAAGAATAAAAAATGAATGAAGACTTTCCATTTAATAATTAATTTATTTTAAAAGATAATTAAAAAAAATTTTTATAATTCAAGAAAGTTCAATTAGTTAAAGAACATTTTAATTTAATATTATTTTATCTGAAATTTAATACAGAAAAGACTATTTGGCTTCAGTTAAAAATATTAATAGGTTAAATATTGTCTATATCTCTCTTTGTATCAATAGATTTTCAAGAAAGCAGTTTTAATTTAAGTGTAAGTTAATTTTTTAACAAGAAATTCTCCTTCCCTCCTCTCCGAACTCCGAAAAAGAATGCTTAGCCGTACCTTAAAAACCAAAAGTAAGTCTTGAGTTGAAGAACCATAAAAATTGTTAATTATCGTATCATGTGGGGGTTTTGTATCGTTTACCAATTCTCGTTAAAATATCCAAAGTTTGTTAAAATGTTTGTATTCCAAATTTTGTGAGAAATTGCATATAATATAGTTGAAACTTGTTGACTCTATTTAGTTCAAATAGGTCTGTTGAAGAATTTTAGAATTACCATGACTAAAATAGTTTGACTAATATAATCGTTTCGCTTCGGAAAGCGTCAGGTTATGAAATTGTTTAATTGCAAAAAAGAAATATTCCATTGCCTCTGCCTCTTGCCGGCTCTTGTACAACGAACTTATTTTTCAAAATGACGAATTTGATTTACGAATTTATTTTTTGAATGCAAAAACTTGAATTTGAAATGCAAATTTGATAAAATTGTTTTTATACAAAAAAGTTATTGAAAATGTGATTTATTTCGAATGCCAAAACTCTAATATGCCAAATATATGAGTTTTAAAATAGTTACGAGTCTTAGAGTTACAAAGACCCACAAAATATCTCATTCCTCAATAATCAGAAATAATTCTGATTAAATAACAAAAACCCACACTACATTAAAGTTTATCTAATTGCATTATTAAATATTAGATTTTATAATTATATATAAGCTCTTAATTATTATTTATTAATTCAATTTTAATACCAAAATTGTTTAAATTCATATTTTTTTCAAAATTTTTAAAATGTGACCTAAAAAAAGCTTTATTTAGTAAAACATATAATAAATATTAGAAAATACTTAAATTTTGATTATCCTAAAAACAAAATGAACTTTTCTTTAATACTTATTACATTTTATTTCCAAATAAAAATATTGTAATGAATATTTAATGTTTTTTTATACACAATTTATGATTTAAACAAAACAATTTTTAAAATTATTACATTTTTTTTAAATATTAAAGGAAGACAAAAATTTTTTTTTAACATTTTCTAAATCTAGAACAAATCAAACATAAAAATTTTCCAAAAAAAAAAATTATCATTTATAATGTATGCTTATAAATTCTATAAAAAAAAATGTGAATATTGTTTTTTCCCTTTTTGCATCGTTACAATAATGTGCTCAAGGGAACGGAGGTTGCTTCAGCTACTGTTTTACTAATAGACTAGTAAGTGGCTTTTCAGAAATTTAAGCTTTTCTATATTATACTATGTAATGTGGTTTCTAGGCTATTAATTGAAAGAGCTTTCTTTGATAAATTATTTATTCTATATTATTAATTTAACTATTCTAAACAAAATAACTGATTTTGAAATTTTCTAGAACTTTGAAGCTTAGTACTATGCGGCTTTCTACGCTTGAAGATTTTCGCGCTAAATCTCTTACTAAAGAATACTTTGATATAGAACTTCTAGTTTTTTACAAATATGACTTAATTCTAAAAAACAATAGCCGTTTAATATTTGGCTTCTTAAAAAATAAAAAAACGAATATTATATTCCAATTCTAACTCTGGCGTTATAAAAGTTGCAACCACTAAATCTTCGAATTGTATTTGAATTCAAAGCAGTTTTGATTTTACTTATCAGCTCAAATTAAAACATTGAAAGCTTTCTTCATAAATTTTTGATCTTGATTCGAAGCTTAGACATAATAAATAATCTTGAGGTAGCAAAATCTTTTTTGAATTAATCTAAGCTTAGAGCTTTAATTATTCACAAGCTTTTCATTATTATTTGAAGCTCAGAGAAAATAATCGTGAGATCCCAAGCCTGTTTTAAATTAATTTAAGCTTAAAGCTTTATTTCATCACATTTTTACCATACTTATCGTAGTATGGGAATATTCTAATAATAATCTCTTCTGCAACTGTGTTCTATGGGTACGTTTTCGTTGGATCTGTAAACTATGGGTATTCTAATAATGACCTTTTCACAACAACCAAATAATGATTATTTATTGGAAATTTAAAACTCTGATTACTTAAAAACAAAAATAATAATATTGATTACAGATACAATAATGATCTCATATCAAGCTTAAAGTTATAATATGCGGCTTAGTATAGCTGATGATTGAATATAAAGAAGTCATTCAGCGGAATAGAAAGTTTAATGTTTTTCTACAAAATTATATTTAAGAGCCAGTTATCTTTTTTTGTTGCTTCAGTATGGGTTCTTCTCCGTTGAGTTTCTATAAATCTATGTTGCTTGTTGTGGCAGCCCAGAATAATCTGCATATGATACAATAAGACCCATAGAGCTAACATAATATCCAATAATAACAGTCAACATTTGTTGGAGATTATAATACCCAAACCTTATATAAAGTGCAGATTATACTGTTTTAAAATAATCTTAAATTAGAAAGTGTTGTAGGACTCTTCTTTTCGAAATAAAGTTTCATTTGTTTCGAGTTACTGCTATGCCTTTCTTTCTAAACAACAATTCGAATTTGGAAGTTTTAAACAACTTGCATGAATGACTATTCTTCTTAGTTAAGCTACTTCACTGAAGGGTAAGCTAACTTAGTCTAATTATAGAACTTCTTAATATTTTAAAGTTTTACTTTTCGACCTTTATTTTCCCTCCCTATTATTTTACCATTCTTCTAATAATTTTTATTTTAAAATTATTTAAACTGAATTTAAAATAAGATAAATTGTATAAAAATTTACCGATTTTTAAATTTTTGCATATTTTTCTAGCATTTTTTATTAGAATATATTATTATTTTGTAAAATATATATAATGGCCTATTTTTTAAGTCTTAATGTGTATATAAAATTGTTTTTGAATATAATATTGTAATTTATTTTCATTCCTTGGGTTTTTTTTTTGTGTTTTGTAAATAAACATAAACATTTTTGTGTAATAAAAAACAATCTAAATTATATACAGACATTATTAAAAAATGATTACAATAATAATGATAACAAAATGAAGAAAAATAAATATTTAGGTTAGTGTATTATATGATAGATTCTAAAAAAAATGTTTTAAATTCTAATTAGTCAAAATGTTATAAAAAAAATAAATAATTTGAATTTTATAAAAATCAGTAAATAATCAAAATTAAAAATCAATAAAACATATGTTTAGATGAATATATGAACTAGTAGCAAGATGCAATTTAATACAGAATTATTATTATAGAATAATTGAATGGCTCGTTAGAAAAGGAATTAGAATATCGACCTTTTATTGACTCGACTAGAGACTACCAATCAGCTAACTGGCTTAGTCAAACCTTCCATCAAAAGTTCTGGATTCGAATACTACTCGACTCAACTAGAGGCTGCTACTCAGCTTATTGATTTCAGTCAAACCTTTCGTCAAAAGTTCTGGATTCGAATATTGTATTTAATTTTAAAATATAACTCACAGATGCAGAAGTAACGGAAGTTTTTAATACTAAAATATAAAAATTATATTATACTTCTAAGAATTAGAATTGTATTAGTTGGGATTTAAAGCACATGTCTGTCTCACAGGAGAAATTCTAAAATTTACTTTGAAATTTTTTAAGACCATCTCCGATCCGTATTAATAAAAATTTTAAATGTCCGGTACCGATAACTTGCGCAAACTTTTCTTTTATTCCAATATATCTACCTATGCTTCAAACACCCCTTTAAGCCTAGCGTTAGAACAACGTTTCTAATGGGTAAAATAGAAGTAATATAAGTTAATGTCTGAAATATTATGAGTTTGTCTAATGTTTTTAAATTTCAATGACAATATTAATCTAAAATCGTCACATGGCTTTATATGTTCCGAGTGATGAGTAAACCTAGGCCCTTCCAATTATACAAAAAATATTTTAAATAAATATCTGAATTCACTAGGATATATGCGAGATTTTATCTCACGAGATGCTCAAAATGCTGGCAGTGTTTAAAATAAATAAAACAACTAATGCACCCTTCAATATTTTCTAATTGGAAACAAGGAGGGAAACAGCAACTTAACTCTGCAGAGATGAACTTTCCAGGTGGTCTAACACAACTTATGGAAATTCTCTCTATTGATGGAACTCAACAAATGTGTTCTCCATAGTTGGTACTTAATTCATTTGTTTTCAATTTAGACAAATTTAAGAAGAACATTAACATCTTCCTTTCAAATATCCCAACCAGACCCCCATGATTCCAGAATCCTAGACTTCCTAAACCCAATTTTCAAATACCTTTCATATTCCAATCTTATAATATAATCGTATAATAGTTCTCGTCTTATAAACTCTGCAAAGTTGAACTTTCCAGGTGGCATAAAACAACTTATGGAAATTCTCGCTAATGAAACCATATTAGTTTGGTTGGCTATAGGGTTGTGGTTTTGGTGTATTAAAACCAGACTATAACTATAGGAACAACGCACAGCTCCAACAGGTGGCTGCTTTCAATGCCCCTCACCAAAATGTATATATATAACATAATCTATCTATATATATAAAAGGGAATGTTTGTTTGTTTGTATGTTTGTTTGTTTGTTTGTTTGTTTGTTTGTATGTAGCGAATAGACTCCTAAACTGCCCAGCCGATTTTCATGAAATTTTGTATATAGGGGTTTTTGGGTACGGAAAGAAATCGTGGCCCAAAAATTTTGCTCTAACGAACCGCCAAGTTGGGGCTGTGGTGCAAGTATTTAAACTTCTTTGTTCTAAAATGAAAACGGTTTGACCGATTGACTTCAAATTTTGTATACGTGATGCTCTTTGAGAATTCAGTAGACACTATTGACAGTTTTGGAATTTGTTAACCCATGTCGGGCCGACGGGTGGTCAAAAAAAATTTTGGGTCCAAATTTTGTCCGATTTTACAAAATTCTGCTTTGGCTTAAAAGAAAGCCCCAAAAAAAATTTTGTTGAGTTCCATTAACTCATTGCGCCCAACAGCTTTTTATAGGTTTTTTCAATATTTTACTCTAAATTCGAAACGGTTTCACCGATTGACTTCATATTTTGTATACGTGATTCTCCTTGAGAATTGAGTTGACACTATTAACAGTTTTGGAATTTGTTAACCCATGTCGGGCCGACGGGTGGTCAAAAAAAATTTTGGGTCCAAATTTTGTCCGATTTTACGAAATTCTGCTTTAGCTTTAAAGAAAGCCCCGAAAAAAATTTTGTTGAGTTCCATTAACCCATTGCGGCCTAAAAGCTTTTTATAGGTTTTTTCAATACTTTACGCTAAATTTGAAACGGTTTGACCAATTACCTTCAAATTTTGTATACGTGATGCTCCTTGAGAATTGAGTTGATACTATTAACAGTTTTGGAATTTATTAACCCATGTTGGGCCGACGGGTGGTCAAAAAAAATTTTGGGTCCGAATTTTATCCAAATTTTGTCCGATTTTATGAAATTCTGCTTTGGCTAAAAAGAAAACCCACAAAAAAATTTTATTGACTTGCATTTACCCATTGGGGCCCAACAGCTTTTTATAGGTTTTTTCAATACTTAACTCTAAATTAAAAACGGTTTGACCGATTTTCTGCAAATTTTGTATACGTGCTCCCCTGTGAGTATTGAGTTGACACTATTAACAGATTTGGAATTTGTTAACCCATGTCGGCCCGACGGTTGGTCAAAATAATTTTGGAAGCTAATATTGTCAAAATTTGCGAATACTGCTTTGGCTAAGAAGAAAACCTCAAAAAAATTTTGTTTAGTGATTTGGAAGCAAATTACGTCCAATTTTGCGCAATACTGCTTTGCCCAAAGAGAAAGTGTAGTTCCGTTAACCCAATGGAGCTCAGTGGCTTTTAATAGATTTTTGCGTTACTTAACTCTAAATTAGAAACGATTTTACCTCAAATTTTATATGTGTGAAGCAACTTGAAAATGGAGTTGAGTCTGTTAACAGTCGGTCCTCCGATTTTTCAAAAAAATATTTTTGGAAGTAAATTACGTCAAAATTTGAAAAGTAGTTTGTACTGCTTTGAATTACAGAAAGTATCAAAAATTACTAGAATAATCCTAGAAAAATCGTTTTAAAAAGATTGCTTTCATACATTTTAAAATTTACATAAATGTAAACCATGTGTAAGTTTTGTGTTAACTTTTTGCAGTAACATCAACTTCAATTAAACCTCCATTGAAAGGCGCAGCAACGCGCACCGGGTATTAGCTAGTATGTTATAAAAATAATTCACACAAAAATTTTCCAAGCTTTATTATACATCTATAATAATAATTTTAAAATTTCAATTAAATTTTATCCATATAATGGATATCTAGATTATAATTTCAATTAGGTACACATCTAATACTTAGTAATTTAGTGTTGGTCTGTTTTCATCTACTTATATAAATTAATATTCTGTCTGTTCTTTATTATCATTAAAATGTGAAAATCATAAAATTAATTTTTTTTTTATATTTTTTTATTTTTTTCTGGTCTAATTGGTAAAATGGTGAAGCAGAAGTCATAGACTCGTGGTTATTAACGGAAAATAACTAACAAAAAAAAAATGGGACTATAAAAAAAGATATAAAAATTGTACCATGTTATAAGTACATACACCCGTGTTCGAAAATTGTTTCATTTTTACCCGTATGGTATAATAAATTTGCAATTACGTTCATGACGCAGAGAAATGGGAGTAGATATAGACTTAAGTGTACGGATCGGATCAGAATCGGAAAATAAATCGATTTTGCTATGTATGTCCGTTCGTCTATTCGTCCGTCCAGTTGCGCAATAACTCAAAAAATAAAGGAGCTAGGGTTTTGAATGGACAGGACAAATTCGTTTTTATGCAATAGACGTGATTGCCATTGAAATCTAGCCATTTTGGTCCACGGGTTCGAGTACCTGCCAACAACTTCTTTTTTTGTAAGAGTACTACTCTATACTTATTGAAGCTGGGTATCTAAAATTTTTGCAAAACTAGTTTAGTTTTATGGCTAAAGTTTCTGCAAAATTACTGCAGTGGGTTCGAGGAGCTGCTCCAACTCCTTCTTTTGTATGAGCATTACACTACACTTAATAAAGCTGTATGTTTGAAATTTTGCCAAAAGTAATAAACCAGATAATATAATATTTATATTACTGTCATACGGGTACCCCAGAGTTGGCACAGTGTACTCTACTACTAGTCTTACTCGTATTTGTATATTTTTATAATGAAATAATATTTGTATATGTATAATGTATGTAAGTGTGTAAAGAATCATCTATTATACCAGTTACCAATATCATTATGATCAATAACCATCATTATAATCGTTATTATATAAAACAATACTCTAGATATATTTCGTGTAATATTAATATGTTATCATTATAATATTCGTTGATATCAGCATGACAAGAAACAACAGATGCTATAGTTGATAGCTATTATTATTACTGAAATTATTTGTGATTCATTCTAGTATCGAAAAGCCAGTTTTGTAATGCGAAACCAATAACTGTGTTTATAAATTTTTTTTTTTTTTTTTATTAACGTTCTTTTTTATTCTCTGGTCATTAATTTGTTTTATAAAATTTTTAAAGATATCCTATTGATACAATTTGTATATATATATATATATATATATCATTATACATATATAATATTTTTATACATTAACTAAACATTAATACATTAACAAATGAGAAATTTTGTACATAAGTATATTTTATTGAGTGTTCCAGAAGTGAAATGGTGAAATATGTGGGTTCGACTAGATTGAAATAAAGTCATAGGTTGACTCGAGTCCACAGCTACCATTCGACTGATTCAAGAGTAAGTACACAGCTACCATTGGCTGACTTGAGTCTAGCTATAAAGTTTGTTTGGAACAAAATCATTTGAACAATATTACTCATATTAGTAGTCCGAGCGATGTCCAGATCATACCGTGCTAGACTCCGTCTTTTGACGCAGTATAAAAGATTTGGTCTGGATGAAATGGTGTACAACCAAAGATAAAATGTGGATATGGAGAACTTTTATTTTTACTAGCAATAGTTCCGTTAGATTTTAATAATATTGGACTAGTCTTAACTAAAATTGCATAGCATTAACATTCTTTTTTAGAATTTCCGATAAATGAAAGATAAATAATATGAATATATATGTAGATATACGATGTAATGAATTGATTAGATTCTTTTCAACTAGCTAATTGAACTAGCTAATATAATTAGCATATCGGGCTAATTGATAGACACAGGGTGTAATGGTGTATTAATAGTAGGGCATAGGAATGTGTATAAAGGAACGATTTAATTATGAAGATATTAAGCGCTATTAAGACAAAAGACTTTCCTGAACTTGTGAGTTTACCTCAGAAATGACTTACACCCACTTAAAAGTCCTTAATTATATTGAATTTTTAGTCTTAAAATCTTCTTACACAGACTCTTCCAGAAATTCAAAATCTAGCCAATCGCTATAGAAACTGCCCCGATTATTTTAAATTGTATAATTATAACTCGTCTCTGCTTATTATGTTGATAAGCGTGATCTACGTGAGCACCCAGTATAATACACACATATAAAAATACATAACTGTAAATTAAAAATATATACCGTTTCCAATTTCTGTCTTTTTCTATCTCCATTTACTTGTTTTATCCTCTATTTCTTTTCAATAAAAGTATTAAATTTTAAATTAAATTAAATAAAAATTTCTTTCTAAAATGAACCTTGCCAAAAAGCGTACAACCGTTACGGAAGCCATGTTTTTTTTTTTTTTTGGGGTAGTTTTTAGTTTAATATATATAAATAACAATAATGAAAAAATAATGAAAGGATCTTTGAGGAATCCTAGAATTAATAAGAAAAACAATATAAGCATAAATTTGATACCAGGGAAAAAAAAGAAATAAAAAAATATACACGCGAATTTTGAAACATTGAGTGAAAATTAAAATTGAACCAGATGGCTCTATCAAATAATGTATTGCGGTCAATTACGTGAGAAAGTAACCAGCCTCAGAGAATTTTGGAAATTTTTTTTTGGTTTTGTTGTTTTTTTTTTAATGTTTAACTAAATAATCATATATAAACTCATTAATATATTAATTGCGGAAAAACATTAGGAATAAAATGGAAAATGTTTCTAACAGGTACAACTTTATCTGTTGAACTTGAGCTTAAATGTTCTAGGAAAAAAATATTGCTTAGTGATGCCCTTCACCTGTAAAGTTCAATTAACAGTTACACAAACCCCTCTATTTTCCTCCTCTCAAATCTTAGGAACAGGAGACCCATAATAATGGTTAGGTATACTATAGTTGTTTTGTATGGTAGATATCCGAAGCACTGCATTTACTCCTTTCAAATTTCAGAAAAATAAAAAAAACAAGACAGAACACTTTTGTACCACAATTCAAGTTTCTATCTTTATCAATTTCGAAGATATGCTTATAAGGTCTTGGGAGGTGTGTGATGTTTACCCAAACCAATACTTTAATTTATTAAAAAAATTAAAGAACAAATTGGAAACAGGACATAATTATCTAATAATTTTCATTATTAATTTCCAAAATATGCTTCTTAGATATTGGAAGGTACCTGCACCATCACTACAATCTATTATCAATACAGAACACCCATGCTTTTTAATAATGGGAGGGTTGTAGGAGATACCCGAACTATTACTTCTATTTATTCCGAATTTTAGGGACATAAGGATAATATAGAGGAGCACCCTGTACCAAATTTTAAAGAGTGCGACCGTATAGTATTGGTATTGGAATAATATGGATGTCTGGTTATTGCTTTTCGTAATAATTTCCAATTCAAGAAGAAGCATCAGTAGATTAGGAAGAGAAAATAGATTAGAAAAAAACGCTTGAATATTACAAATTGCAAAATAATTACAAGAGATCGTTCTACGCTAGAAATTCTAGAAATGTTGTAATAAGAAGATTGAAATTCACATCAGTTCTGATATTTCTACTAATGAAATTAAGTTTCGCATTGATCCCATACAGATCAATATAGATATGTAGTTAATTATATTTATAAAATAAACAAAGTGCTACTACATATTAACCTTACTCATATTCTTGTATCAAAGTATTTTCAGTAATTATAAACGATAAATGAAAAACTTAACAACATAAAATTTTCCACTAAAAAATTATAAACAAAAAGAACCAAAAGAATAATTAAATAAAATTAATTGAAGGATAAGAACATTTCTTATCATATACCTATCTTTTTCTATCGCGACTTTTTTTTTTGGATTTTTTTGTGTATTTTATCTCTCTTCTTTTTTTTCTTTTGTTGTTTTTATTGTTTTTTTTTTTTCAATTTAATAATTTATCCGAATTCATGGGAAACAAAAGAAAGAATGTTTATTCTTAATAAATTATTTAAAATAAAATATGATAAGAAAGGAAGAGATAACAAGGAATAATATTAAAATTGCCCTACTCAACTCTTAGATATTATTAGGAACGTATCATAATCAAGAAAATGAAATATACGATATACCATTTCCATTACTTCTGGTATTTGCATATATTTCAACATCAGGTATACTTGTATAGTTTGAACCTAAATCAATCCTATAATGAGTCGAAAACATCTTTCTAATAATTTTCATATCCGTATGAACGTATACATCAATGGGCATACTAATAATTCCATTACGGTTGTGACGCAGGGAGTAGATCAAGTAGCAGGAGTAAATATAGACTTGAATATATGGACCTTATTACAATCACAAGTAAATCGGTATATATATGTGTGTCCCTCCGCACGATAACTCAAAAACTGAAAGATCTAAGATACAATAGATCTAGAATACAAGTGCTCTCAAAGGGTTCGATTAGCTCCACACAGCTTCTTTTTTATGTGATAATAATTCGGTACCTAATGAAATTGAGTATCTAAAATTTTGTTAAAAGTAATAACTTTAATGGCCAAAATTTGCCAAAAATATAGAGATTCAAATAGTTGCCTTACAACTTTTATCCTTAACTTAGACCGCATGATATAAATGCTTATATTACGTTCATGTATCCCATAGGTGATACAATCTAGTCTACGTTCTTTCTTTTTTTTATATTTTTTTAATATTTTTTATGGGTAATTTCCGCAATTTAGTTGCCTCGAGCCGAGAACTTTGTGAAGCAATTATCCCAAAATTGAGCCCCTACAGTTTTAGACAGTAAGTATATATGTTTGCTCTGTGTTATAATACCTATATTTTGTTCAATTTTGAACCTCCCAGAACCTATAAATAGATTAAAAAGCACTGTGAATAAATTTCACTCTGTTGATTTTGAGTCATCGCAATGGACAATAGACAGAGAAAGGTATTCTTAAATCCTGAATACCTAATTCGAATTATTTTTAAATGCTGATCCACTTTATCTTCTTGACTCACAGCACTTAACATAGCGAATTCGATTGCATTATAAACGGAGTAGCAATTTTAGAATGTCCATTACTGTCTTTCACACGACTACTAAAAAAAATTATTAATTTTTTATACAAATAATGTTAACAAATTTTTCCATTTATGTTTTGTTGTAAGTGGTTTCCAATTAGGGTGGAATTGTTGGAATGCGGAAGTAGCATAATAACTTTCTTCCATTATATCTTCACAAAAAAAAATAAGCAAAACAAAAGCGAATAGAAAACCTAGAAAATTTCGGGACCTAAAACGAAAAGCACAATAATAAATAATAAAATACATAAAAATATGATCTGACCTGATCTGTAAGAGTATGCCTTTCATTTTACCATTGAAAAATATATTTATTTTTTTCCTTTGGTTTATGGTCCGGTTTTGAAGGTGTCTAATTTTTATTTTCAAAAGGTTTGGGTATCTTTGAAGTTTTTTTTATTTTTAAAAGGTCTGGGTATTTTTAAATACTTAAAGTACCTAGGATTTAAAAAGAATTCTTAAATAACGATCTATATATACATTTATATATTACCGCTATTTCTACTAATAAAATACAGCATAAGTCTTAAATATTATACATACACACTTACAAATAATCGTGTGTTGAAAAAAAAAAATTTCACAAAAATTAATTACAAAAATGTTAAAATATAAAAAAACGCTGCATAAACATAAATGGAAAGGAAAATATAAAAAACGTATTTTATTCCGACTAGAAGATATTTTCCTAGAAATTTTGGGGCCCATTTTTTACTTGCGTACCTTTTCTTTTTTAATTATCAATTTTTCTTGTAAAAGGCGTATTTCTATTACCACGTGAATATTTGGGTATAATTATATTATACATAGGTACATAATATGTATGTATATAGGTCCTTTTCCTGTTTTGTAATAGGAAACATAATTTTGTTATTTAAACTTTCTTTAAAAATTAGTAATTTTTTAGTTTTCAAATATATTTTGTTGAAAAATCTCATGAAAATTATGATTGGTCAGAGTTGCCGTGACATTTTAAATTTTAAATATTATTAGATCTCTTATTATTAGAATCACATTTCAAGGTGCAGGTAATAGTCCGGCATCGGCCAGTGATTTTTTTTTTTATTTTGCCGTCCGGTGTTGTTGTCGGTGTAGTGTGACGACAACTAGGTTTCAGAGACGACAGTGACGTCAGTGACGACAATGACGACAATCGCGTTTTTTAATAAAAATTTTATATTAAAAAAAAAAAAAAGAATATTTTTGTTGTAAATTTTTCCGATTACTATGAAAATATTTTGAAATAATATGATATAAAATCGACTGTAACAATGTCTTAATACTTATGTAAAATATAATTTTTTATAAAATTATGAAAACTTGTCATTTGATTTCTTAAATTATGTATAAAGATACCCATGTATAAGAATACCCATGCAAATAATGGATACCTATTATTTATTTGAATATAATGACAATAAGTTATTTTAAAGCTCGTACATTAAAAAAATAAGTATAAAATTAATTATTGTAAAACCATGGGGAAGTAAAAATTTATTTTTTTAACACATTTAAGTTGGATGAAAGTTTGTTTATTTGTTTGTTTGCTTGTATGTAGTGAATAGACGCCAGAACTCCTCAGGCGGTTATCATGAAAATTTGTCTATAGAGACTTTTGGGTACGGAAATAAATTCTGGACTAAAAATTTTGTTCTAACAAACCGCCAAGTTGACACTTTTAACAGGCTAAGTGTTTCTAAACCCATGTGTAGGTTCTATGGTTGGTCAAAAAAAAATGTTTTAAGTAAACTACATCAAATTTTGGGAAGTAGGTAACATTTCTTTGAATTACGGGAAACTTAAAAAAAATTTTGTGGAGTTCCCTTAACCTATTGCGAAACAAAAACTTTAAAATTTTTTTTCTTAAACAGTTTGAATAACGATCTTTAATTTTCCTATATATGGTGATCCTTGATAATGCGGATGAGAATGGTGAGTTTCTGGCGAATAATGTCAATTTACTTGACTTGAAATATTTCTGCGCATTATTAATATTTATGAAAAATTTCAAGTGAAAATTGATAACTTTGTTGAAAAATTGTTAAAAATTACTTTAATAAATTTTTAGATTAACATTTACACCATGTGTAATTTTTGTGTTAACTTTTTTTAATAACCTCTAATTTAACTTAAATTAAATGTCTATTGAGACGCGCAGCAATGCGCACCGTGTATTAGCTAGTAACAGAAAATTTCCAATAGAGTCAATCTGGATCTAAACAAAGTAAAATACTTTGACCAGTCAATGTGTTCTGTGGATAAAATTCGCTTAATTAATGAGTTGGATAATATTGAAATTCAAGTAGGATCTGACCTTTGAAACTGAAAATAAAATGTTAGAAAAATTATTATGTTGGATTAACTTCTAACTTGTTGGTATTCAACGTATTAAATATGTTCATTTGTTATAAATTGTTCTTAAATTCTCTATTGGATTTAGACACCCCACTGTTTTTAATAAACTTTTAAATGTGTTTGATATTTTTTAGTTTTTAAATTTGGTACTTTTCTAAAGATGAAATCTTACCCAATTTAAATATGTTTAATTCAATTTGAAAATTGTTTTAACAGAGCAACATATATGAACCCAAATAATAAGAAATAAAATGTATAGTTACACTTCTCTTAATTATATAATTTGGCACCAAATATAACATGAAAAACCTTAAACCTATTTCAAATTTCCATCTTGTAAAAAACTTTCTTTCAACTTATTTTATGACAATTAATTATAACTAATATTGGAAGCACTGGTATACTACGTATATTCAATCTAATATCAAGCATTTCAAACCTACAAATTTTTTAAAATTTGTCATACCTAAACTTTAGCCAAAAAAAAAAAAAAGAGGAAACGGAAATTAATATTAGAATTAAATTTTTAAAAAAATTAAACGAGTAAGGAAAACATAAGGTAAATAAAAGGAAGAGAGTGAGAGAGACAAAACATTTTAAAATATCTTTCTTGGACAATGTTTTTTCCGTTTTTATTTCATGCTTTAGAATAGCGTTTTTTTGTCTCCTGCTAATTTTTTTTTTCTAATTTTCCGAACAACTGACCGGAAATCTTTTAGAATTTATTAAAGCAAATATGATTTTCTAGACAGGAACTTCTGAAAAAAAAAAAACGTTGTAAAAAGTTTATTCTTTTATTTATGATGTGTTAAATTTTTTTTGACTTTAAAAATTAAATAATGAAATAATTTTACCTGTCAGCTCAAGAAATGTTTTCTTTAGAAACACAAAATAAAACGTTTTTTATGTTTTATTTATATTTATATATATATATATATATATATATATATATGGGTATATATACTTGGGTATATTAGTTTATTTGTACTTTATTAAATTTAAAAACACTCGTCAAAATTTTTTTTAAATTTCTAAAGAATTTTCGCGGAAATTTTTTAATTTTTACATTAAAAAAAATTTATTTATTTAGAGAATGAACTTTTACAGCAGGAGATATGAAAAAAGTCCCCTAGACCAATGGTGAAAAAAAGCTTTACAATTTGTATAAGACTTTAAGGACTTCCATATGCAACTTGAGAAAATTTTGGGAATTTTTTTCCTTTATTTTGGTGGCTTTTACAAAATAATATTTTGGATACTTTTGGCATATGAAAAAAGTCCTAATAAGTTTTTTGTTAGGTTATAAGAGTTAGATTTCGTTGATTGTGCGGAGACTTAGAATTTTTCCATTAAAATTGGTTCTCGAAAAAGTAGAGGTATCACTTTCTGGAGAAAATATAAAACTACTATGGTTTTTTCTACCCATATTTTGGCATTTAAGCACTAAACAAATGATTGGATTTCTTATTTTGCAAACTATTCTCCAAGATTTATGTAACCAACTCCTTACTATTTTTCATAAATAATAATTTAGCAAGAAAATAATTTGAAATAATGATGGCTACTGCTTCCAAAATATTAGAATTCTGATTTTATACCAAACGCTGAAAACTTTTTTTAAAGTTTTTCAAAAATAATATAGGTATCAGCATTTAATTTGGGGTCTTTTTTGTTTTTTTTGACAACTTTTATAAAAAGTGTATTTTCGGACTTTTTGCATATGAGAGAAGTCCACAAAATTTCGGACTTCGATTTAGGGACTTTTTTTCAAAAATCGATTTTTTAGATGCACTTAATCTTTTGTTGAACATGCAAGTTAGATGATGATTTGATCTTTTAACGACTTTTATAAAAAGTGTGTTTTGGAACTTTTTGAATTTGAAAAAAGCCCACAAAATTTGAGCTATTTTTCTTTTAGGGACTTTTATTGCACAGCATATTTTTAGATACACCTAATCTTCTGCGGAGCATGTAAATTAGATGATGAATTAATCTTATGAGGACCTTTCTTTTAGGAAATTTTTTCGTACAATCAATTTTTTGATTCACCTAATCTTCTGCGGAACATGTAAAATAGATGATGGGTTAATTGTAGGTGGGTTTATCAATGTTATCAACTATCACAAAACTTGATAAAAATGAAAATACCGTCAGTATTAAAATTCAATTGAATTGAGGTTCTCCAACATAAATAATTAGTTTAAAAATTATTCAAACAATTTTTAAACGATTCCATCACTTTTTGCGCCTAAAAATATGTTAAATGAAAAGTTTTAAAAAAAATCACTTGTCTAAAAAATTGAGTGAGTGATGTTTTCACGGGAAATGAATGAAAGTAAAATTATATTCGAAGGTTAAATCTAAATATTCGTGAAAAATATAAATTTCATATTAGTAGTAGACCATTTAATGTATATGTGTGTGTGTAGTTTTTTTGTGTTTCGAATGTTTCAGATGAAATTTTCATAATAATATGGTGAAAATTTATTAATTCCTTTGTATTCGAAAACAAAAAGGAAAGTTATTTAATTATTTTATAATATGTGTTATTATTGTTGTTGAATTTTCCCATACATTTTACATTTCCCAAGCATTTCAAACCTACAAATTTTTTAAAATTTGTCATACCTAAACTTTAGCCAAAAAAAAAAAAAAGAGGAAACGGAAATTAATATTAGAATTAAATTTTTAAAAAAATTAAACGAGTAAGGAAAACATAAGGTAAATAAAAGGAAGAGAGTGAGAGAGACAAAACATTTTAAAATATCTTTCTTGGACAATGTTTTTTCCGTTTTTATTTCATGCTTTAGAATAGCGTTTTTTTGTCTCCTGCTAATTTTTTTTTTCTAATTTTCCGAACAACTGACCGGAAATCTTTTAGAATTTATTAAAGCAAATATGATTTTCTAGACAGGAACTTCTGAAAAAAAAAAAACGTTGTAAAAAGTTTATTCTTTTATTTATGATGTGTTAAATTTTTTTTGACTTTAAAAATTAAATAATGAAATAATTTTACCTGTCAGCTCAAGAAATGTTTTCTTTAGAAACACAAAATAAAACGTTTTTTATGTTTTATTTATATTTATATATATATATATATATATATATATATATGGGTATATATACTTGGGTATATTAGTTTATTTGTACTTTATTAAATTTAAAAACACTCGTCAAAATTTTTTTTAAATTTCTAAAGAATTTTCGCGGAAATTTTTTAATTTTTACATTAAAAAAAATTTATTTATTTAGAGAATGAACTTTTACAGCAGGAGATATGAAAAAAGTCCCCTAGACCAATGGTGAAAAAAAGCTTTACAATTTGTATAAGACTTTAAGGACTTCCATATGCAACTTGAGAAAATTTTGGGAATTTTTTTCCTTTATTTTGGTGGCTTTTACAAAATAATATTTTGGATACTTTTGGCATATGAAAAAAGTCCTAATAAGTTTTTTGTTAGGTTATAAGAGTTAGATTTCGTTGATTGTGCGGAGACTTAGAATTTTTCCATTAAAATTGGTTCTCGAAAAAGTAGAGGTATCACTTTCTGGAGAAAATATAAAACTACTATGGTTTTTTCTACCCATATTTTGGCATTTAAGCACTAAACAAATGATTGGATTTCTTATTTTGCAAACTATTCTCCAAGATTTATGTAACCAACTCCTTACTATTTTTCATAAATAATAATTTAGCAAGAAAATAATTTGAAATAATGATGGCTACTGCTTCCAAAATATTAGAATTCTGATTTTATACCAAACGCTGAAAACTTTTTTTAAAGTTTTTCAAAAATAATATAGGTATCAGCATTTAATTTGGGGTCTTTTTTGTTTTTTTTGACAACTTTTATAAAAAGTGTATTTTCGGACTTTTTGCATATGAGAGAAGTCCACAAAATTTCGGACTTCGATTTAGGGACTTTTTTTCAAAAATCGATTTTTTAGATGCACTTAATCTTTTGTTGAACATGCAAGTTAGATGATGATTTGATCTTTTAACGACTTTTATAAAAAGTGTGTTTTGGAACTTTTTGAATTTGAAAAAAGCCCACAAAATTTGAGCTATTTTTCTTTTAGGGACTTTTATTGCACAGCATATTTTTAGATACACCTAATCTTCTGCGGAGCATGTAAATTAGATGATGAATTAATCTTATGAGGACCTTTCTTTTAGGAAATTTTTTCGTACAATCAATTTTTTGATTCACCTAATCTTCTGCGGAACATGTAAAATAGATGATGGGTTAATTGTAGGTGGGTTTATCAATGTTATCAACTATCACAAAACTTGATAAAAATGAAAATACCGTCAGTATTAAAATTCAATTGAATTGAGGTTCTCCAACATAAATAATTAGTTTAAAAATTATTCAAACAATTTTTAAACGATTCCATCACTTTTTGCGCCTAAAAATATGTTAAATGAAAAGTTTTAAAAAAAATCACTTGTCTAAAAAATTGAGTGAGTGATGTTTTCACGGGAAATGAATGAAAGTAAAATTATATTCGAAGGTTAAATCTAAATATTCGTGAAAAATATAAATTTCATATTAGTAGTAGACCATTTAATGTATATGTGTGTGTGTAGTTTTTTTGTGTTTCGAATGTTTCAGATGAAATTTTCATAATAATATGGTGAAAATTTATTAATTCCTTTGTATTCGAAAACAAAAAGGAAAGTTATTTAATTATTTTATAATATGTGTTATTATTGTTGTTGAATTTTCCCATACATTTTCTAATTAAAAAAAAACAAAAACAAAAAAAGCATAATAAAACGAGGCTATCAAAATGTGTCTAGTCAAGAAGATTTTCTTTTGTTAAATATTTTACCTAAATATTATTAAGTTTTCTTTTTTTATACAGGTGAGTACAGGTATTTTGTTTATGATAACATGATAATTATTTTTGATTTTTTAAATAATATTTTATTAACTTTTAATAATTTAACAAGGTTATTTTAGCACAATATTTACTAATAGAATGTTTTGTTAAAAATAATTCTAAATAAAAGTAAAGAATAACATGTTAATTAATATTGAAAAATTGGATTGTGTAGGCTATTGAATAGAATTGATTTTAAGGTTAAATGTGTCATGTTTCCAAAAAATTTCCTTTTCTCGAATAATAGACATGTGTAGGAAGTATTCTACAAATTAAATTTTTTTTTTTTACCTTAAGGCAGAAAATGGTATCAAATTGTATGACCAAATCAATATGAGTTATCTGTATATCTCATTAGGTTTTTTTTTTTGGAATAAAAATTAATTTTCCTTTGGGGGAAATTTTGATTTAAAATTAGATTTCAATTTAAAACTTGAAAATTGGTTTTAATTTTTAGTGTATATGAAATTGGCATGGATTTTTAGATTGTTATGAGGTAAAACTGGAAAGATTTTTAAATATAGCACTAAATAGATGTATGTCTGGGAACCTGAATTAAGGTCCTGCGAAATAAAGCCCCTAGTAATGTTGTTTAATGAGAAATAACACCCTGGGGTCTTTTTTTTCATAGTGATTGAGGAATAGAGCGTCGAGGTTTTATTTCTCTTTTGAGTTGAACTGTGACTTCTGTAAGAAATAAAGCCTCAGAGTATTGTTTCTCTTTCAATTGAATCTTCAATTTCTTGAGGAATAAAGCCCCGCCCCGACTTATTAATTTTCATGAAATATGTAGTAAAATCCATTTTTGTAATATTCAAACCTGAATAACTTTTATATAAGTAAAATATTAGATATAAAACAATATGTATTTAATATTTATATACTTGTCTATGAGAGATTCTATATTAGGAGGCATATTTATGTTGGTTAAAAAATCAAAGTTGACCCTGTTTCCAGAGTATTAATGGATTAATGTTTGGTGGCAACATCTGGTTTTTATGTGTAGTTTGTAGTATGAATGTAGTTTATATGTTAAATTATTATTCGTTTCTTAATTTCGGAAAAAGGGAATACCCCTGATTTCGATTTCAGCTCAAAAATGTGAGCTAATTATTTTTGATTTTATAGTTCAAGAAAATCTGTACATATTCGTACCCGCCTGTGGTGTCACATAATTAAAATTAACTTTTTACTAAAAATATATGATACCATGGTGTTTTTTTCATTTGCAATATCAATTGAAATTGGAAACTAATACCCCCGGGGGCTTTATTTCTCAAAGAAGGCGTAGTTTATCTTAAAACAGAAATTAAACCCTGGACTTTATTATTCATATTTTGAGGGCTTTATTTCTCAATTACTATGAGAAATAAAACCGCAGGGCGTTATTTCTTATTAAATGGAAATTAACACCCCGGGGGCGTTATTTCGCAGGGCCTTAATTCAGGTCACTGTATGTCCTTTTCTTTTGATTAGTATTAAGCTTATCTAATTGAGTTTGGTTGTAATTATCATTATAATAATTATTCTTAAATTTTGTAATTCTCTAAGCTCCTGAGACCCCATTTTTCAACTAGATTCAATAAGGGTAAATTGAATTCATATATAAAATTACAATATTTTTTTCAATAAATGGCCTTGTCCTTCATTTAAATTGTAAACCATTCGATTATTTTTTTTTTAAATCCATTTAAATCCATATTTTAATATAAGAGAAGTCAATCTAAAAATATAATAATATACTCATCCTTTATATACAATTACATTATTATATAAATACAATTTCAAAAATTCCAGAATAATCAAACAAAAAACAAAATTTACCCAAAATACTTATTAACTCATTATTATTTAAATAATTATGTATTTTATTCAATGTATTATTACTAAATATATCTATAAGATACAATATATAGTAGATACATAACATAATATAAAAGCTTTATTTTTTAAATGTTAATCAAGGAAATATTTACTATACAATAATATTTATTTGTATATAAATATATATTACAATATTTAAGTGAATATTACACAAGTAAATATATACAAGTAAATGTAAGAGAACTCATAAGTGGTGCGATTCTTTTCACAATAATTTTCACCAAACACATTTTTTTTTTTTGTATTTTCATTTCTTTTAACAAAACAACTTTTAATGTGTGTACCTTTATTCATCCATAAACAAAAATAACTGTAATGTATCCTTTTTAAATATGTCCTTAAATCTCAACACACCCATAGACAAAAAAAAAATATATATTAAAAACAATGACAAAAACCATAAAGGATTTTTTTTTTTCGGAAAAATAATACCAAAAAAATACAAAAAAAAGAATAAAAAATAAAAACATTTTTTTTTATAATAATGAACAGTGTTGCAAGTACTTTGTACAGGGTGTTTACAAAAAAAAAATGATAAAAGGATGGTAAAAGGATGGCTTTATAGAAGAAAAATTTTTTATTTTACAATTTATATAGGGAAGGAAATTTAAGTATTTTCAATTTAATAAAATATTCATACAGGGTGTAAAAACTTTTTACTTCTCTACAGGATGTTGAACACTTATATACGTTGCTTTATCACATTTAAACATTTACTGACTACTAAAGTAGTATAAAATTATATAATATATTAACTATACATAACTACTATATAATATAGTATACCACAATTTTAAATGTCTTTTCCACCACAGGGTGAATGCCAAGGCCTTAAAATTAGACAAATTTATTAAAATTTATTATGTATAACTTTTCTTACATTTCCGAATAGGAACAATTTATTCATTTATTTTATTTTATTTTTAGTTACTTAATCCAATTTGTATGTTGATGGGATGGTGATGAGATGGAGAAAATTGGATGTCATATTTAGAAGAAGATGTTAATGTTTTTCTTAAATTTTGTTAAACCGTACATATATGTATTATCAACTTTGGGGAACACATTTGGTGAAATATGGTTCCATAGACTTGATGAGCGCATGACTAACAAATACCCATAAGCCATGTTACGCCATCTGATTAGCTCAACTGTTTAGGGATGAGCATCTATTGCCCTCCTTGTTTCCCGTTGCCTTGAGTAGAGGCATTAGTTGTTTAATTTCTTTAGAACAGGTGTTAGTCCTTTCAAGATATTTATAAAACAAGGTCAGTGATCCAACAGTACGACGATGGCTGGCTGGAGTGAGAGTTGGGGTAAGACTGGGATCGTTTATATGATAAATAGCTCTATTTTTCACTTTATGAAGATATCCCAGCGCCGTAATTGAAGCCGGAATGTGAGCATTATACTCTATTTTTGGCCTGGTATAAGTTTTATAGATGTTTACGAGATCAGAGGAGTAGAACCAAGTTTTGGAGCGATACAAAAAATCCAAACTGTTAGCCGTGTCCTTAGCTTATCCAAAAATATAATTTGACCAAGTCAATTTTTGGTTTAGCTCAATCCTCAAAATATTGAAATCTGCCGTATGTTGCACAGCTTCTTCTTGAAATGAAAGGTTAGGAATGATTTCACTTAAGGTAAAATTTTTTGCTATTATATTAATCTGATGATTGATGTTACAGTGGCTATGGAATTCAAAAGAAGTAACAAGGACACTGCCATCTGCGAAGCTATGGGTTTGATTATATCATCTATAAATATTATGATTAAGCTTTAAATACCTTTAAGGTTTACATTGATAAGCAAAACCATTATTAAAATTTTTCGAAGTAAAAGTGTATATTTTTCCTGGAACACACTGTCTTAAAGTACATTTCATAAGCTACGTATACAATAAACCTTATACAAACATATGTATATTTATTTATATCTTTAATAAAAAAAAAAATATATACATACACATAATTATCCTGACGGACACAAATCATTATGCTATATATTATATATGATAATACTTATGTTAAGTTATTTGTTAAAATATGTTTAATTGTACGTATCTCATCTTTTGATGTTCCGTTTCATTCATTTGTATATTATGCTCTCTTTAATATTACCTCTGTGTATATATATATATATGAATTTCTGTACATAATTCTAAATACATATTTTTTTTTTATAATAAATACATATATTTATTTTTCATTAAAAAACATTATTATATTCTATTTTAGATATACATAATAACAATTTTATATAAATATAATATTTAGTACTTACCCATTCTAGTCCATAAAATATTTAGTAAACATTTTCATTAATACGAGTATACATATAAAATTTGTATATGAATTTTGTACATACTAAGAATATTTTTCAAGTATAATAATTTGAACATCAAAATATCATCACTAAATAAGAGAGTATTATATACTTGTATATCTATCTATACATAACTAAAACAACAGTCACAACAACAGTCAAAATAATAATAAAAAAATACAAAATAAAAAGAGATGGAGAAGAGAGGAGGTTTCCTAAAAATAAGAGTAAAAGTCAAAATGAAATTTTTTTCCAAAAAAATTTTTTTTTTTATTCTCTTTGTATATTATTTCCTTATTTTTGTTATTGTTTTTTTTTTTAACTACTGGTGTACTCCCTTGAAGAATGTGTTTTTTTACATAACAAGTATGTTTTTGAATAAAAAAAATAACAACAAAAACAAAAAAACAAAAACAAAAGGATCAGAATAAAAAAAAAAAATAATAAAAACAGAAAAAAAAATAAGAAAAACAAAGAAAAAAATCAGTCAAAATGACATGATAGGAAATAAAACAAAAACAAAATAATAATAATAACAGCATACAACAAAAACAATATAGGAACAACATACAACATGACAGGAGAGAACAAAAATAAAATAAAAAAAATGTTAAAATACAAGAAGAGAGAAAAAGTTTTTTTTTTATTTTTTTTTATTCTCTTGCCTGATATTTCCTTCAACATGCTAATTAATTTGAAGTGAAAGGTAAACACTGTTCTCTATATTATTATTCTGTCTATTCTTTTCAATATTATTATGATTTTATATTACAATTTTGTTTTGTTGTAGCTGTTATTTTATATTTTGGAAAATTTTCACATTATTGTTGTTATAATTTTCTGTTATATGTTTGATGTTAAAGTTTTTTACATTTTTATTTTGGTTTTTTTTTCGGACATTTTTATATTCTTCAATAGCAACATAAATATTTTTAATTGTTTGAATTTTACTTTTACCTTTAAAAGTTTTCCAATTAAGTGTGTATTATATATATATGTATATATATGTATATTACAAGTTACAACTTTAAAAATTCTTAAATTAAAAAAATAATTTTTGACCAACAAAAAATTTTGTTTTTTTATAAATTTCGAAAACCTTTTTTGTAATTTTGAAGCGTTAAAAGTACTTTACACTCTATAATTTGCAATAACAAGATATTTATGTATTACCAATGACTGTATTATATTTTATAGTCTTTAGAATTACAAATTTAAAAGACTACTTGTTGTTCAAACTGTTATTATTAATAACGAAGTAGATTATAGTTGCCCTTGTCAACTTTTCGATATTCTTGAATACCCATTATGTTGTATCAAATAAAATAAACCGTTATTTAATTCCTTTGTGGTACTTTTTTTAATATAGAATAAATTATTTTAAAACAAATTTGGCCCACCGTAAAAGTTGGTTCGAGTAAGGTTCTTTCAACTTGTCCTATTACTTTACTTCTCCAGTTTAAATTTTAACATCGTAGCTTCATTAGATTCACAAATATCGAATTGATAACTTTGTATGGCAGATCCCCGAAAAAGAAGCCGTAAAATTTTGAAACTTCATATAGGTGCTTGTCCTATTTTATAACTAACCGTGTGTAATTTTTATCCTACTAAAATAATTAGTTTTGAAGAATTCATTTTGGTTCAAAAAAGTTGTATGGCAGCTCCTTGAAGCCTTGGTTCGATTTTATCCAAAAACAATAGGGAATCTTGAAATTGTCTAAAAATTACTATTTGTGAATTTGAAGATTCTAGCCCTTTTAGTTTTTGAGTTATCGTCAGACACACTGGCGGACAGACAGCCATACATAACTTGATCGATTTACTATTCGATGCTAATCTGATACGTACCTTTGACACTACATTTAGCTCGTTTAGATCGACGCGTTACAAATGAAGGAGTAATTTTAATATACACGTGGCGTTATATTTTAATACAAACGAGCATAAAAATATGTTTCCTGTCATTTTAATATTGAAATTTTTAAAAACAAAATATTTAAACTTATATTTACTGAATCAAATTATTAAAAATAAATATGTTGCATGCAATTAAGAAGATGTACTGAATTGCAAAAAAATTTTTATTAAATCTTACTGTATCTTACTGTAAATATAAAATGCTCAAAACTTTTTATATTAAAGTTGAAAAGACTTTTTTGTTCACCCACGCATTTTTAAAAGTAATTACTTATTTATAGTTGTAGTAATTACTTTTTTGGTGAATGCATTCTGTTACGGTAAAGAAGTTCACACAATATTTAAAAAAACTGCTTTATCGGTATTTCAAAAATTTTGTTAAAATATTTCGAGTATTTTTATATTAATTAATCAAAAATCGAATATTTATTTTAGTATTATAAATGTATAATATGAAATTCCTTTCGATTTCACTAAGTCTTTTTATTTTCGCAAATTTAAGTATGTACTTTATTTACGACATGTAGACTTCTTCAGTGCTTGTAATCGAGAATTAATTACCTAATATTAAATATATATAAATATGCTTAAATATATTAGCTATACATAAATATTATATAAATAAAATATAAACATGGGGCACATTGGAAGTGCAAATATTAGCACAAGCATTAAGATCAATAACACAACGTTTCGAAAATTAACACTTTACATAAGATACTCGTTCTAATTGAGCTTGAGAGAATGAATTTATCATAGTGATAATGTAGAGCAAGAAAACATGTTCAGAATAGTTCTGAAACAGTCAAAAGAATTCAATGCGCCAATTTACATAGCATTTCTCGACTTTAGGAGGGCATTTGATAAACTATATAGAAAAATAATTAGGTTAATCAGAATAATGTAAACCTCTGCAGAGTACAATATTCTGCATAAGGATATCTTAAGTGATAATAAGAGAGGATAGTTTGACACTTCAACATAAAGATTGACCAAGTGATGAGGAAAACTAATTATAATGCATCTGGAGATATAAATTGGCAGCTCACAAAGAAACAGAAATATTTGGATTATGCTGATGACATTAGCCTACTTGCCCAAATGCATGAATATATCAATTATCTAGGGGTAAATATATCGGTGGTTAAAAAAAGCGATTTGGTAACAAATTAATGAAATCTAGAGCGAAATATTTTGAAGAATGTGGAAAATATGGAGATCATCGAAAATAATAAGAAAAACAAAGCTGTAAAAACCGTTCTCTTGGGTATGATGCTAGGTTAGTAAACAAGAAGGAAACTGGAAAAAATCTTTGAGATCTTCAGAGAGCGATCAAGAACTGTAACAAACAGAAATATTGAAAAACCTAAAAAAAAATGACGCGGAACAATAGAAAGAGAGAAATAACACTAATGAACATGACATGGAAGCTCTGTGCTCCCTAAGGAAGAATTACTCGTATTACAGGAAGAAAAAAAAAGAAAAAATACTTGCGCTTGCATTTATTCCATATTATAAGGATTGTTAGTTTTATAATATCTTTCTAGTAAATTATATCGTAGTAAATGGTTCTATTTCGCAAAATATTTTAATTTACAGTTAGACTATGATTCTATAATATATCGGTTTGTAATAAATTTTTGCATCTGTTTTTTCAACAGTGGGGCATTCTGAGTTTTAAGTAGTATCCGCGTAGGACCAAATGAAGAATATATCTCAAAGATACCTGGTATTGCCAGCTTTAAAAAAATTTTGAAGGTTTAATGGCGCATATTATCCTTTAAGGACGAAAAGGACATTTGAAAGTTCTCATATGTTCAAAATGCAATTATTTTATACCTCTTTATTATTACCCTATAAAATCGGGGAATATTTTAAATCCAATGATTTAATATTCGTGTTGTAGATTTAATTTTTCAAACTCCAATTTCCAATTATTAGAGATATCACAATTAATTAATGTGAAATTAAGCCTAAAATGTAAAATATACCACTAATTATATATACAAAAAAATTTATTTGAACATTTTCCTAGCCTAGTAACATCCATCAAAACTAAAATATTGATTGACTACAACATCAATTAACGTATTTATTGAACTAAAAATTAATTTGGGTCAAAAATTTTTTGTAATCGATTCTTTTAAGATTTAAAATAAATAATTGAATTCTTTGTTAAATGATCTGTGAACTCATATGATTTTCCAGCTTCATCAAAGTATCAAATTTTATGTTAAAATTTACGAAAATTTCTTTTTGAAATTTAATATTTTGAATTTGAAAATTTTTGGAAAATAATTAAACATCATTTAATGTTGAAAATTATATGTTATAATTTTGGTATTTGTAAATGCCTATTTATATTTAAACCTTTACCAAGCACACACATGGTCCATTTTTGTTCTGCAATATTTAAAATTCACAGAAGTTAATGTTAAAGTTACAAAGTATAAATTCGAAAAAAAAGAGTATTAGACTGGGATTTGTAAGTATTTATATTTTTGATTGTTCCTAAAGTGGAGCATGTATGCATTCAACATTGGTTGAAATTATGGTGCAATATAAGTGAGATCTTGGGAACAGACTCCGCAGCAAGTTTTTCGGCAACTGGGAGGAATAATGCTGAACAGAAAAGTGATAAAATTCAAGATCGTAGTTTACCTAAGGTTGCAACAATTTCCAGGATTTTTTTTTTTTCGATGACTCAAAAAAAAAATATGAATTGGGCCGTTTTTAGCACATTCTCAAAAAATTTTGTAAAAATGTGCCTATACTTATAGTTTAACTTTACAAAAACTTTTAAAATGTTTGAAATAGAGGGAAACAATTTTAACCACTCGTAGATATTGCAAAAATAAATATATCATGAAAAAAACTTCTTTCTGTAGGCTCATTCGCTAAGAAGCTGCAGCCCCCAAAGCTGAAAAAGTTCTTAATTTAAATATTTATAACAGGAGTTCCTTAAGGTTTATTTTCAATCTGAAAACGGTGGAAGAAAGTCACGCCCCTTGTTTAGGAGCTGTAAAGGATCGAAAATAAAATTTTTGCTATTTTTAGAACCTGTTACTTAAATACCAAATTTTTAGTAACATACAAATATAAAGCTCCAACATTATATTTTAACATGTGTTAAAGGTTTTTCTTAAATTTAAAGCGGTCCTTTTAAGGAGGGCCTCTTAGTTTTAATCATTCATTTAACTAGTTTATCCAGAAAAAGGTTAAATTTTAAATATTTTAAAAAATAATATTTAATATACTTTTAGTAACGACTAACCGGACGGACAAAAATGGAACATGTGTGCATTCAACAATGTAAAAAATAAGTGTGCGTACGAATGATTAAACTAAAAATGACCACTCAAATTCGCCGAATTTTTGGAAATAATGATAAATTTTTGATTTGGATTTTTGAGTACATTTTTCAAATATAAAATTTGCATTTACAAAATTGGGTTGTAAAGCAAAGGTAACTATTTTTTGAAAACTACGAATTAACAAAATTCTTTTGTACGTTTTTATAACTAATTTAAAACTAGTATAAAACTCACCTATGATTCTTAGAATTAAATTCTAGTATGGTAACATCTTTTTAAAATTTTATTTATAAATGATGTATCATGAATTGCAATAAATTGAAATGTGGAAAAAATGCTTTTTAAAAATGACAATGACAATTATTTAAGTACACCAGTTCAAAAACTGAAGAGGAGTCATAAAATTTGCACTAAAACATTTTTTAAAAATTTTTTAGATTCCTATAATGTTGTTTTTGGTTTAAATAGAAATATCTTATTGAGCTACTGGAAACCTTTGGTGAATCTCAAGGATATTATCCCACTTATCCTCGCCCAAAATTTTCAGGTTTTAGGAAATAAATTTCGGCCATATAACATTGTTATAGTTCCCATTGTATATGTTTAAAACGAGTTAAAATGAACTTTAATATTAACAGAGCAATTGCTTTTAGAAATTTCTCTGTTTTATAGTTATCTTGTAGGTAATGACACTTGCTCTATTGAACAAAAGTTATGCCTCCTCTTAAAGCAGCATGTGCTAATTTCTACACTGTGAAAATTCCAAGATGGTTTAAAACTGGCTACAGGAATTCGTTCAGCGTTTAGTTAGCGTGTAAAAAAAAAAAAAATAACAAGGTCTGAGACCATGCGATCAATAATTACCAAACTTTTAAACATTTTGATTATTGATTTTTTTAAGTGGTTATGAGAGCTGAAATTGAAAAGAAATTGTAAAAGACAATTAAGTTAAAAGAAAAAATTTAGTGTTTTCAAAGATATTATTGTAAACAAAGAACATACAGCTATCCCATAATTTTTTTTTGGATCCAGTTTGATGTTCTCGTAATCTTATTTTGATATTTTTTAAATAATTGATAGCTAATACTTTCATTGAATATAATTTACATATAAAATAACCAGACTTATTTCGGATTTATTTCTACGTTTTTTTTTAATGTGAGGGTGCATGCTATCCTTTTACTTAGGCCTTGCCATCTGTTGTGTATTCCAATTACAGATACTTTAATCACCATCTATATATACATTAACTTAATAAATTTACTCATAAATTTCTCACAAATCACACAAATATATTTTGAAATTTATCAGTAGAATTTTTATATTTTAAAATACCTAATTAATACCAAATCAATTAATTAAGTTATTAAATTTTAAAATATAGAAAGAACCAGGTCAGAGCACATCTGTATTAAACATAATTTTTATTCAATGACTAAGCTATGAAACTATTTAGGAATTTAATTAATAATATAATTAATTAATATTAAAAACCCAAAAATATATATTAAAGGTATTAAAGTCTATTTTATTATTGATTAACCCATTAAATTATCAAATAAAAACCTTAATTTACTATAAAAATCCCAAAATTTAATGACTCCTTAAATTTTTATTCAACACATTTAAAATTTTATTTAACTAATTTTTAAATATTTTATATATAAGTTTCCTCCATTTTCTATTTTTATTTACCTAATTTTATTTTCTATAAAGCTCTTTAATACACATTATGAACTCACGTGTGTTTGTATATATATATATATATACATATTTATATTTTTTAAATCTTTAATAGGGACATTTTAATAAAATAGGGTCATTTGAATATCCTTAATGTATTTCACAAAAAAAAAAAAAAAACAGTAAAAAACTAAAATATAAATACCAATACCAATAGCTAATACTTTTATAATATTTATTTATTTTTCTATCCAAAGTGTCCTATAAAAACACACACCTTATTAAATATTCTAATCCTTTTTGGGCACGTGTTGAAGCTGTTAAAAAAAAAAAAAAAACAAAATAAGAAATAACGAATTCGGTTGTCCGGATTTAAAATAAAATCAATACAATATAATAATAATAAAAATATTCGATTTCAAATTATACACATACATACATACATATCCGAATGTATATCAGAACAAACACAATTTCTAACTATGATGATCATTTTCTCAAAAAATCCATCCATCTACAGTTTGATGATAACATTATTATTAATAAAAATAACAGTAAAATGCTATAAAATATTAAAGGATAATACACATGTACATAATATATATAAAACTTTATATAATATATCCAGGATTTAACAATGAATGTCATAATAAAAATTATGGGAATATTTTAGAGGACAAAAAGGAAAAAAAAAAAAAAAAAAATAAAATATGAAAATTACAAAGGATAACGTCTTATACTTCTAACACAGTTTTTTTACAACTTTATTGATTCTAGTATAGACAATGTTACAATAATAATCATGAAGTTTGATTACTTTTATGTTGGTATTATAGATTTTATAAGACTTAATAAAAAAAAATTTGTATTTTATTTTCAATACTACTGTATTATATTGGTGCAGGGTCAGAACTCCCAGGGTCACTAGTCCCTTAGGGACTTGTTATTAGTGAGTTATAACTCACTTTATTAAATTTTGAGTTATAAAACCATAAAACTTAAATTATGTAAAAGTCTTTTCTGATCTTTACTTATAATTTAAAGTATGATAATATAAAAATATATGTATTTATATATTTATCTATGCGAGATTCTATATTAGGAAGCATATTTAGGTTTGTTAAAAATTAAAGTTGACCCTTTTTCCAGAGTATTTATGAATTCATTTATGAGAGACTGTGGGAATCAGGATTACACTTTTTGGAAAATATCCTTTTAAAATGTAGTTTAAATGTAAAATTATGGTTGTTTTTTTAATTTTGGATAAAGAGAAACTCCGATTTCGAATCCAACCACAAAATGTGTACCCGCATATATTTTTTTTTTATTCCTTTTCCACTCCTTCAAGAAGTATAGGACATTCACCAAGTTTATTTTAAACTAGGCTTCTTTAATCATAATATTCACTAAGCCGTTTATTACTCGGCTGTAGCTATTGTATAAGGTTATGAAATATGAATGCACAAATGTTAACTTTGTGCGCCATCTCTTAATAATCTTACATAAGAATTATTTATATATTTTTATTAAATCTAATTTTATATTACGATATAATTATACAATTTTACGATAGTTTTTTATTAGATATGATCTGACCTTCAAACCCCGAGACCTTCCACATGAAAGGCCACTACGCCGCTGGTCAGATAATTAAAATTAAAATATTTATTTTTAATATTACTAATAACTTTTAAGATCCCTAAATCCCTAAGGGACTTATGACCCTGGGAGTTCTGACCCTGCACTTTACATTACATATTTGTTTAGAAGTTTAGGTAACAGTGTTTCCAGACTAATATTTTTTTTATGGTAGAAGATTTTTTAAAAATTTATCTTTATATCGATTACTTATCAGTGAATTAAATTTGAGATTTTTTAATCGAATTTTAAATAGATTTTATTTTTTCACGATTAATGAAAATTAGAGTTATAAAAGCTTAAATTTTAATTCAATTAAAAGCTCAGTTCAAATATAAGTTAGTTTATACTTTGAGCTAACTCCTACCTTGGGCTATAGAAAAATGCTCACAAGTTGAGGTATCCTTAAATATGAATTACTCGTACTTTCAATTATATTTATGCGCTCATACGTTTAGATAACTTGAGTTCAACAGATACTCAGTTTGGGATTAAGTTGAGCTCGCATTTGAGTTCATTCTTTTATAACCTTGATAAAAATATATTTCTTGCTAGATTTAATAAATTAAATTAAAAAAATTTAATTAAGTAGGTATCTTTATAATTTGAATATCGTTTTAGCTCAAATAACAAATTTAGCTTTATTAAGGTTATAGTAAGTCTCGAAAGTTTTGCAGCTACTTCAGCTACTAACCCTTATTTTTGGTTATATTCTTTTTCAGGATACACGATCGTCTTTTCATTTATATGGTTACTTTTGTACATAACATAATTTTGTTATTTAGGCTAATTTATTAATAGTGGGAATTAGGATTGTGTGTTCTATATATTTTAAATCAATATTATATTCTAATATCCCTAGTTATCCTAAAAATAACAATATCAAGTTATTATTCGGAAATTCCTTATACTTAGCTTTTAAATAAAAAAATTTGTTTTTAATATACACGATAAATTAATGAACTTTGAAACGAACATCTTACATTATAAAGTACATGATATCTGCAATATTATTTGATTCTTATGTATATATTTTAAATCTTATTTTTTATAATGGCTAAATCTTGTATTTTACTTGCATAACACTTACATAAATGTAACTTTTTTAATGCAAAATTATTTTATTTAAATATTTAGGCCAAGTCTTTCTTATACGAAAAAAAAATGTTGTTGTTGTAAAAAATAAATAAAATTCAAAATATAACAAGACGAATAAATACAAGATAAAATGTAAAATAAAATACAAGATAAAATAAAAGATAAGATAAAATGTTAAAACGATTGACAAGGATTTCAGTTCAGTCAACAACTGTATAATGAAATCAAAAATTTCAACTTAGAATTTTCTTACTGCGGGTGTTATTGAATTCAAATGATTTACTGTTAAATTGATTTTTAATGTCCGTGTATTTTTGCACTAGATACTTATCGTAAAAGATTTAAACTAGTCTTAAAATTATTATTTTTATCTGTGATTATCCTTAGTTTTTGTTGAAATGGAGGAACATGAAAAATTATTATATTTATAGATATTTATTTAAAATTGGTAGTGAAAATGCCCTTGACTTGTAACCAGCTTAAATAAATCGATAAAATTTTAAGTGACATTAGGATGTTATTTATTTATTTATTTGTAGTAGATAATATTAATCCTTTGCCTATTTGACATTTGGACTTCTTATTAAATTATTTTAATATACACTATATTTTTATTAGATATGATCAGACTAGGGTTTGAACCGCAGACGATTGAAAGCCACCACTTTACCACTGAGCTATCGGTCAGATGAATAGGTTGCTATTTGTGTAAATTTTAAAATATTGAGGTCTATTTGACGACTACAAAATTAAAAAAAGTTGTTAAACATGATTGGTAATATGTATTGTTCCAGTAAAGCCCTCTCTCATGTGGTTTTAGAATTAAATAATATTAAAACTACATAACGAAATTCAAGAAACCATTTTACTATTAAGATATGCATTTTGCAAATGTTGAAACAAATTGTTGGAGCTTTGATTTTTGTGTAGGTAGTCAAAGTACTCAAAAAATAATTCAAAAGTTCCCAGACGATTATAACTTGAATGAGGGAAGCATTGGGATGGGGATTTTTAAATCTGATGGAGATTAATACAAAATTTAGTATGAAAAAAAATTAATTACATCCAAAATTTATAAAAAATATAATTATTTACAAAATAAAAAAAATATTCTGTGTCCACCACAGAATCAACCACTCTTACAGAAAAATCATAAACCACTCTTACAGAAAATTTTCTGTAAAAACATGTGAAAAATAGAAATTTATTTCGTAATCGGGAAATAAAAATCAAAGTCAATTAAGTGTTATGTTTGGTTTGTACTTTTATATGGAGTAGAAGCATGGACGCGATTGACCAGTTTAAATAAACTAGAAGCTTTTGCAATGTGATGAAATAGAAGAATGCCCAAAATTTCATACACCGATAAAGTTACAAACCTTGAAGTTCTTAGAAAATTAAATATAAATAGAGTTAATTTCTAATTGTTAAACGCAGGAAGCTAAGTTACTTTGGTAAAATCATACGAGGATCCAAATTTGAATTACACCAATTAATTATCGAAGGAAGAATCGAGGCCTGTAGAGGAATCAGGAGGAAATAAATGTCATGGCTGAGAAATATTCGCAACTGGACGGGTATTAGAACAATAGGAGAATTGGTTTACAGTGCAAGATGCATATAAGAATATTCCAATCATCATTGCAAGCTTACAATAAAACGTGTATAAAGTGATCGCTTAACATCCAGTAGTGCATTGTCAGTAGAAGAATATTTATTTATAATCACAATATTAATTATTTTATTTATATTATATATTTGTATAATAAGAATCACATGTTTTGAAAATATGAAGTCTCATATTGTTGAGAACACTTGGCTCATCACTCATCGCATTTATATTCTCGTGGTGGGAACTTTTACCTTATTTTTCAAGTCATATTTCTTTGAGGCAGTTTTGATTCCAGTTCTACCATTTATATCATATCTTAATTGTTAATACTATCTCAAGAATCTTAATAGTATATATTATAATATAAAGTTCCCAATAATGTATTGAATTAAATTTTACTTTAAGTTTTAAATTTTCCTTTTAAATAATTAAGTATGGTATGGTTCAATTTTAATGTATCTGGGTTTAAGTTTTTTATTCATTTTCTGATTCTATTTTTAATAAAATATTATATTTATTTTTGTATATTTAAAAATTCTTCATATTCAATAAAATCATTATCCAAATGACAAATTAAATGGTTGATTGTCACAATGGCTAATTGTGCTTAAAAACTGAGAAGATTTTATTTATTTGTTAATTTACTGAAATATTTATTTTCTCTTCAGAGTTTTTCAGTTTCGGTGTAAATTTTGTTTTTCTCTACTTCATACTTTATATACATCAACTATATACGTAAATATATATAAAAAAATGGTGATCTGAATTAAGGCCCTGCGAAATAAGGCCCCGGGGTGTTATTTCCCATTTAATTAAAAATGACGCTCTGGGTTTTTATTTCTCATGGTAATTGAGAAATAAATCCCCCAAAATATTGGAAATAAAGGTTTTATTTCTTCCTTAAGTTAACCTACGACTTCTCTGAGAAATAAAGCCCCTGGGTATTATTTTCCATTTCAATTAAAATTGCAAATAAAAAAAAACACTATGGTATCATATACTTTTAGTAAAAAGTTATTTTTAATTTTATAACATCAGTGACGGAATCGAATATATACAGATTTTCTTGAACTATAATATCAAAAATAATTAGCACACATTTGGGAGCTAAAATCGAACTCTGGGGTATTCCCTTTTTCCGAAATTAAAAAACCAATAATAATTTTACATTATTAACTACATTTATATTACAAACTACATTTATAAGCCAGATTGCATACATTAATCCAAAAATACTCTGGAAAAAGGGTCAACTTTGATTTTTTAACCAACTTAAATATACTTCCTAATATAGAATCTCGCATAGACAAATATATAAATATTAAATACATATTGTTTTATATCAAATATTTTACTTATATATATAAGTTATTCAGGGATGAAAATTACAAAAATGGATTTTACTACATATTTAATGATAAATAATAAGTCGGAGCTTTATTCCTCAAGAAGTCGAAGATTCAATTGAAAGAGGCTTTATTTCTTACAGAAGTCATAGTTCAACTCAAAAGAGAAATAAAACTCCGGGGTTCTATTACTCAATTACTATGAGAAAAAATACCCCAGGGCGTTATTTCTCATTAAACGGTAAATAATCCCACGGGGGCTTTATTTTGCAGGGTCTTAATTTAGGTCACCAAATAAATATACACATACTTAAATATGTAAAACTCCAATGTAAATTAATTAAAAATTCTTCAAGTAATTTTATATCAGACATGATAAAATTGTTTCAGATAATCACTCTTAACAACTATTACATATATGTAATGTATTATTTTATTTAAATATATTATTTTATATATTATTATAATAATATGTATATAATGTATATTATGTATGCAACCACGTGTTATGTATATATAGTAAATCTGCATTTCATTTATTAAAAAATAAAAACTTTTTTTAAGTTAATTCATTGAAATAAAAAAAGGAAAATTAAATTAAATTTTTATATTTTTTTTTTAATTATTTTATGAAAAGGATTTGTATCCTTCTTTTTCTCTTTCTATGATCTGCTTCAAAGATTTGTATCCTTTTATTCTGATATCTTAAATTTTTTGTCTCATTTTTTTTTTTGATACTTCTGAGTATCACAAAAATGTTAAAAAAATAATTGTTTTCAATTTTGTTACACGTTTTATGCATTAAACTGTTTGCTTTAATATTAAAACTCTTATATTTAATATAAAAGAGGTTTTTTTTTTCAAAACAATTTTCTGCTGCAGAAAGACTCAAAAAGAAAAAGGACGAAGAAAAAGGACGAAGAAGAAGAAGGAACAGGAATAAAAGAACACATAATATAAACTTCAGTTTAACTTAAAATATATTTAAAAAATGTAATTCAAGTGAATACATAATATTTATAAAGCTGAATTAAGCCTATATAATACTAATATGTATCGTCAAGGTCTGAGGTATTTTGAAATATAATAAGAAAATTAAATATTAGATTTAAATTTTATATCTTTAAATACAATATTAGATTTTATATTTTATATATTTTTCAAGTAAAAAATCACAATATTAAAGTGTATAGAGAGAAGTTTGAGAAAATTTTTTAAAGATATTTGAAGAATTTAATTATTATTAGTTCATAAACTGGTTGTCGAATTACAAAATTTCGAACTACGAACTAAATCATTTGATCTAAAAGAATGAATTTTTAAGATTTGGTAGGACTCGTCGTAATTAAAGCAGAATTTAGGAAACAACTATGTTATGAAGTTTTATCTCTTCCAGAGTTATTGAATATAATATTAGAATATAGATTAAGTCTAAGACTAAATACTATTTCCAAGATAAAAATTTATTTTGAAAGGCTTAGATTATAGTCTATTTAAATACTTTAAATGTGCAATTATTTGCAATTTGAAATTAAAATATTTAAAAATTTACAATTAATTGAAATGTATGAGCACAAATTTTGAAAATGTTCGATTCCCAGTTAACTTTAAATACTTTAGGATTAGGAAGAACAAGGCTTAGCATGATAAAAATGTGAAAAAAATTAACGTTAGTTACTTTCGGAATAATTTTTAATCAGTGTCTCAGGAATTAGGCAAATATTATATAATGCAGTTGAACTCGTAACATAGTTGGGAGAACTTCAACGCATTATATGACTATTTCTGAAGCAACGACCAACGGGTTTGAATGGCAATTCAAACTCAACGGCCCTCCAAAGATTAGGGTCTCGCAAATGATTCACAGCCATATCCAAGAAAAAAACATTGTTACGAAAACTAAATCAAAGCCTCGAAGGAGACCAAGGTTCGACAGCAAACTGTAGCGCCCTAGAAGAACAAGAAGAAGCTAATCGCCTGGAATTTTATAAAGAGTTCAACATATGAATTTGGTTTTCGGAAACAATTAAGTTTTTCACCGAACTTTTACAAAATTTGTTTATCAAATTATTTGTTGATTCCGAAATTATCTCAATTTTTTGATCAAAATTATTAAAAATTATTATTCTGTAATATAGAAAACGGTAAATGGCGCACTTTACCGAAAAAAGAAATCCCGAACATAAAAGTCCTGAAAAATCTTGAAAACCAAAAGTAATTTACCGAATTTAAAGTTTTGTTAATTAAATATAAAGGTTTTAGAGATGGATACAAAATCAGAATTATGAGTGTTTTACAAAATATGTATATATTCTGTATACGGGAGATTCTAATTTAGGTGGGACCATTTTAGGGGTTAAATTTTTGAGATTTGATTGTTTTCGAGATTTTATATTGTTCCATTTGAAGATTTTAAATCATTCCGAAAACAATTTCTTCTGAAGATTTTAAATCATTCGGGCCTTATTTTTGAGGTTTTTTTTTCCGAGATTTTTTTATTCGAAATTGTTTTTTTCAGTAAAGTGCAATAGACCCATAAATAAATTTTTGAATAATATTAATCTAATTTTGTAAAACCACCTCATTGGATTTTATAATCTCACTTCAATTAAAATATTTCGCAGTTTTTGTGTTTAAAAAGAAACGGCAGTAGAATGAGAATAAAATTCGCAAAACAACCAAGATTAAATCTTTTAATAGAATAAAAAATTTAATTATCGTATAATTTTTATTTATTAAGAATTTTGTTAAAAAAAATTAAGATAGAGAATAAAGAATGAGTTTTTAAGAAAGAATTATTAGTTAAGAATACTTGAAAACGTTTCTTAACTAATTACTAATGATCTTAATAATTCTAAATAATTTTGTCGTTTTATTGAAATAATTATTTTAATAAATTTTTTTTTAATCAGAAATACCACAAGGTTTAAAAAACCTAAAACAAAAATAAAACCATTTTATCCGCTTTTAGCTTTATAACACCTTAAAGATAATGGATCTAAAATAAAAATTGTTCTGAAAATTTATAATTATAATTCTTATAATAGGTGTGAAATTACTTGTAAAGATTTAAAATGAAAAATATTGAACGAATACAATAGATAATAATTTAAAAGATATGGGGAAGGCGGAGGGGAGGATTGACTCACACAACAGTTCGCATCATTTGTTACGGGTTAGTGACTCTAGAATTAGCTTTAGCTACAATTCATTCCATAAAACTCTTAGTGTCTAATGTCAAATATCTAGATATCTATTATCTCATATTGCATGTCATTTGGTTCTTTTAAGTTTAGTATGTTTAAAATTTTTAGTCGTCTGTTTGAGGACTGTAGAAAATATCGGTTCTTAAAAATCTTATAAAACAAAATCTCATATTTTCAAAATCCTTTAATTTCAGTTTTGGATGCAAAATCTAGCTTCAATAATTAAATTAACCCAGGGTTCGGGAGTGATAGCTTCTGATACTAAAAACTAGTCACTTCTTAGGATCCATTATTATTGAAATTTGATTTGCGATTCAAGGATTTTTTTTATATATTTATATGAAGTAGACTTCGAAGCCAAATGCATCAAATCACATCACATATGGATCATCATAAGATTCAGAAGGAATAAATCATAAGGAATTTCGAAAAAAAGAAATTTATGTGTAAAAAAAATTGATTTTGAAAATTCAAAAAACACATTTTGATTTCGAAATTTAAAAAAAAACCATATCTTGATATTCGAGATTTAAAAAAAGAATATGATTTTGATTTTTGAGATTTTAATTTATAAGATTTTAAAAACTGGTACATTGTACTCCACCCCTTTAGTTTTTTTGAAAAGTTAGATTAAAATCAATACGAAAAATTTCTACAGCACATCAAACTCACATGAAGTACCAAACTTAAAAAAATTCTTTGATTTGACATTATTTAGGATACAAATGCGAAACTTCTTCAATACAAGGAAATATACAAGGACATATATACAAGGAAATTATAAAATAAAACAAAATAAAACTCACAGATATTTTCAATACTTTAAAGTATTGTAATCGTGGCATACACTTTGTCTTTACAGAATTACAGAAGAAATTTAAATGAAAAACCAAATAAAACAAAAACAACTATTGATTTTCAAATCACTCTGCGTAAAAATTAATGACACAAAGGTGTGGAGTACAAAACATGTACAAACTGCAAAGATAATCAGGGGAGTATTTTTCTGAGGAAAATTTTAAAATACTTATTATTTTCTTATTTAATTTTCTTCAAAAGAATTTTCTTCATTTCATTCGAATTTTTCATCTTACAATGAAATGAATAGCTTTTGTTTTGAGATTTATTTTATATCTTATTTTACAATATTTAATTCTTTAAGAATAACTGTAAAATATCCTTGAGGTAAAAAAGAATTCAAGGTTAATTTACTTAAAAAAAAAAAATATTAAAAAAGGTACGTGGAAATTTTTTTTGAATTTTCTTTAAAGATATTTTTCTTGAAAATTGTATATAGTATTAATATACACGTATATACTTAAATAAATTTTTTAATTTTTAAGCGTATTAATTTTTTTTTTTTAAATATCCTTTGTTCCAAGTAGTATTAGTTAGTATATATACTATTTTAAAAGTTTAAGAAAGCGGAAATTGGTTTTTGTTTTTTTTTAACTTTGCTTTAGTATTTATTGAAGGACGAAGACAGATTTAATATGAAGGGTATTTGATGCTTGTAGGATCGAATCGTAGATTAAAGGTTTTTTAAAATACACAAGTATTAGTGAATGAGTCTTAAGTTTTTTGAAAATTGCAGATTTTGTTACAAGGAATAGTGTACCATCCGGTTTGTTTAATTCGATCTTTGATAGCTTAACTTAATAAGACACTATCTCACTTTAATACTTCACATTAATTACAACTTGTCATTGACGGAAAATAACATCCGGTATGATTAAATCAATCTTCAATATTTGATACCTAAGAGATGCCTTAATACCTTAATAAGATGCTACATTTGTTTTTTTTCGAGAGTTGGTAAAAAGCATTCAAAGCCATATACCTTGAATCATTGTACGTGTTTAATTTGGGTTGTGTTCTTAATCAACTAAAACCACCCCACTTTTTTAAAACCAAACTTGGAATGAACCATTAATACTTATGCATGGTTTGGTTTTTAGGATTGTGATTGGGAAAAGAAATTGAGGATATGATTTGGGAAACATAGCTTACTTTAATACTAACTTACTTAGGTATCAAATATATACTTATATTTAATTTTTTAGTATTAATAATTTTAGGCTTTTCAAACTAAATCCAAGGCTACTAACTCCCAAATCAAAAAAACGAATTAAAAGCCTCTTTAATTTCAAAAATTTAACTTAGGGATTAGTTCAAATGTATATAAGATCACATGAAAATTAATGATTATAGTTCATAATACCCTATTACTCACTACTTTGGGTCTTGCAGGATTTCGTGACTATATGTAGGTCTATGTAGGTCGCATTGTTGCGCCTATCAATGGAGGTTTAATTGAAGTTGATGTTACGCCAAAAAGTTAACACGAAAATTACACACGGTTTACACATGTAAATTTTAAAATGTATGAAAGCAATCTTTTTAAAACGATTTTTCCAGGATTATTCTAGTAATTTTTGAAACTTTCTGTAATTCAAAGCAGTACAAACTACTTTCCAAAATTTGACGTAATTTACTTCCAAAAAATTTTTTTTTGATTAATCCAACCTACCGACTGTTAACAGACTCCTCCATTTTTAAGTTGCTTCACACAATATATAAAATTTGAAATCAACCGGTCAAATCGTTTCTAATTTAGAATTTCATAAAATCGGACAAAATTTGGATTACAACTCAATTCTGAAGGTATAAAAAATTTGAAGTCAATCGGTCAAATCGTTTTCATTTTAGAACAAAGAAGTTTAAATACTTGCACCACAGCCCCAACTTGGGGGTCCGTCAAAGCAAAATTTTTGGGCCACGATTTCTTTCCGTAGCCAAAAACCTCTATATACCAAATTTTCATGAAAATCGGCTTTGGGAGTCTAATCTCTACGTGCAAACAAACAAACAAACAAACAAACTTTCGCTTTTATATATATAGATTGGATTAAGTTATAATGTAATGCATTAGCTATGCCTTCGTCCTGTATTCAAATTAATATTATCTAACTTGTAAAGTATTAAATTAAATCCGGGATTTTTATTAAGTTTAAAAGTTTGAGAGAGAGTGCAACCTTTTAGAGCACATATGGAATATTAATCCTTTAACTAATTTTAGAATAATAATCAGAAGTTTGAAGCGATAGTGCTTGTTTAGTAATTGGTATAAGATATTATTTTAGAATTTTTAGCTCTTACTAACAACTTTACTTTTCCTTCACGAATGACAAGTTTGGTTAATTAATAAAGAAAAAATCAAAGTTTTCTGGAAATTTAATTTCCTTTTATTTAAAAACTTATTTAATTTTACAATATCTTTCATTTTATCATTTTTTAACTAACCTTGGAATTTATATATACTTGAAATATGAACTTCTATATTATTTTTCTTTGATTAAAAAAGAGAGACTACAACAAAATACGAATATATTATATATCTATGAATATATAAATATATATACATATATATTTACAAATATATAAATGTACTACATAATATACCTAAATAGCTTTCTTTTATAAAAATAACTGAATTGAATCGAAAGAAATGTTTTTTTTTTTTGAAGTACAACTTTTTATAAGTACTTTTTGTGTATTCGTACAAAAATAAAACATACATACATATTCGTTTCATATCATACATGTACTTTTAAGTACTCATTCTTTGTTTAATAATTTTTGGTTTTTTTTCCCCATTTTAAAAAATCCTACAAATACTATCCAATTAGTTTTTACTTTTAAGTTTTAATATTTAAGTTTCTTAAAAAATAATTAAATTTTTAGGTGGAATTTTTTTAATTAAGAAAAGAATAATAAATGAAAATGATAAATTAGAACATATTTTATTGTATTTTGTAATTTGTACATTGATTACAATCAAAATAAAATAAAATATAAAATTATAAATTTAAAAGAAAATATTCAATAAAAATTGAGTTAAAAGTAAATAAAATTTAAATGAACTTTCCCATTTCAATGACCTTTCCTTTTGTAAATGTCAAGAGTTTGATATTGTAGATATAAGATATATTTGCATATATAGGTTAATATTTTAATAATGTTTATTTATTTATTTATTTATAATTAGTACAAGGACTATAGTAAATATTGCCGAAACATTATTATAGTGTCCTTTACCTATTTGGCATTCGTCGGGCTACTTAAATTAAATATTGTATATCTAAATTATATTTGGTCACCATGGGGATTTGTAAAGAAGAATTATATTTCAATAAGTCTTTTTTCAATTAAAAAAATTCATGACCCGTACGGGAATCAAACCCCCACCATGTTGGTTAACCTACCGAGTCCCCATATATCTAAAATAATATGCAATTTATTAATTACTTTTACTGATAAGTGTATATATACATAGTATTAAACTTCAGTCCAATATATCTGTGTATCAACTAGGTATATTCTAAAGATTCAAAAACGGTATGATTACTCAAAATAACGTTTCTATTGTTTTCATATGATATCTCATTTCCAGTTATTTTATTACTAGAGATTTGATTTAGATAAAGATATTACTTCAAATGGACTTCAAATTATTTACCAAAGAAAAATAGCAGGTTGTTAATACAAAATAAATCTTCATTTCCAGAAACACGAAACTTCAGAAGTTATCTTGGAGATTGGAACCACTGTTTTATAAAACTAAGCCTTGTTAACCATTAGCAGTCAGATATAATAATGAAGTCCTCAAAAAAACAGGAGATTGGTCTTATCAAATATAACATTGAAAAGTATTATTCATAAAAAGTTTGAAAAAGTTTGTGCGAAATAAAACGAATTGTGCACAATAAAATGCTAGATGTAAAAGGAGAAGTTAAATTGTTATGTCCGTTTGCAAAAATTATTTTAAAAACAAGTAAAGAAACAGTCAGTCGGTGCAACCGACTTAGAAATACCCTACATCTATTTGGTTCAAATTTAAGGACATATCCATAAGTCATTTTAACACCATAGAAGCTGTTATTAATTTGATCGTAAGACATAGCTAACCAAATTAACTGTATAATACTAAAAACATTTTCTAATTACACTATCTATTAAAAAATATTACAAATTCTTACTAATTTATCTATTTAAAAATATTAAAAAACAAACAAACTTGAAATTAATGAAAATATATTTATTCCAATTCAATTACAAAATGAAAAAATTCTAATTATTAAATTTTGTGATAAAAAGATAATCAAAGCATAATATATTTAATAATCCAAATTTTTAAAAATTGCAATTATTTTAAATGGTTAGTTAATATACCTAATAGAAAAGCTTATAAACGCAAAATATGCAATAAATGTATTTCTAAAATACAATTAAAAATTTACACCTTTTCATATAATTCATTTAAATATATAAATAAATTTTACATAAATGCAGCAAGTACCTTTGAACATAGCTGAACCACTACAATTAAGTCTAGATTTCGGAGACACATAGGACATAGGAAATATTTTCTTTGGCTTCGAAATTAAACTCGGCCACAAAGAAATTCCCATGGTACTTTCATTACTAGTAACCTACTGTTAAATTTCATCAAAATACCGGCATTATTTTTTGAGTTATGGTGTTTGTAAGATATATGTTTGTTAGTCCTTGAACTTTTCAAGGGTTCCAGGACCCGAAATTATGGTACGATTTCGCCCATATGCAGTCCCGTCATACTTTCAATACTAGTTAACCCTTGTACACAATTGGAACGCTCTATCTTAATTTTAAGTTACTAGTTTTATTAATTTCGATGATAAGCTTTTACAAATTGGGGGGTCTAAGAGAGGTTCTGAACCACCACTCCAATTGATCCCAAATTCGGGGGGCACGCAAGAAATAGTAAAGAACACCCTTGTGGCAAATTGGAAGCTTCTACATTTTTTCAAGTAACTATCTTTATTAATTTCGAAAATATGCTTTAAGGGCCTAAGAACTGAGTGCCTGGTCCCCGACGCACTAGTCCAATGGGGCCCAAATTTCAAAGACACTTACGCAATAGGAAGGGACACCCTGATACCAAATTTGGAGGTTATATCTTCATTGGTTTCGGAATTACGCTAGTTTGGCCTAAATTAGATCAAATAGTTCTCAGTTCCGAACCTTTGTCCAATCCTCACCGTACGTAGTCGCCGCCGTAGTTTCATTACCAATAACCTACAGCACAAATTTCATGAAGATAGCCTCATTAGTTGTTGAGTTATCGTGATTTTTAATATATGTTCGTTATCCCTGACACCGACTAAAAGGTCCAGAATCCGAACCCATGGGCTGATTTCGCCCTTATACAGCCCGCGCTTTACTTATAGTACTAGTTAACCCTTGTACACAATTTAAACGGTCTATCTTAATTTTAAGTAACTATTTTTAGTAATTTCGATTATAAGCTTTTAAAACTTGGGAGGTCTGAGAGGGGTACTGAACCACCACTCCATTTGATCCCAAATTAGGGGAACATGCAAGAGATAGTAAAGAACACCGTTGTGGCAAATTGGAAGCTTCTACATTTTTTCAAGTTGTTATCTTTATTAATTTTAAAGATATGCTTTAAGGTCTTCGGAAATGTGTGGCTGGTCCCCGACCCACTACTTCAATGGGACCCAAATTCACAAGACACTTAGGAAATAGGAAGGGACACCCTGATACTAAATTTGAAGGTTCTATCTTCATTGGTTTCGGAATTATGCTCGTTTGGCCTAAATTCGATCAAAAAGTTCTAGGTTCCGAACCCATGGTCCAATCCCGAACTTACGCAATCCCCGAAGTAGTTTCATTACTAGTAACCTACAGCACAAATTTGATGAAGATAGCGTCATTAGTTGTTGAGTTATCGTGATTTTTTATATTTGTTCGTTAGCCCTGAAACCGATTAAAAGGTCCAGAATCCGAACCCATGGGCCGATTTCGCCCATATGCAATCCCCGCCGTACTTTCAGTCCTAGTAACCTACAGTTAAAATTTCATCAAGATAGCTCCATTATTTTTTGAGTTATCGTGCCTACGGACGGACGGACGGACGAACATGGCTATATCGACTAAGGCGGTCACGCTGATCACAAATATATATACTTTTCCATATCTAGCTCGCTTCCTTTAGGTGGTTACAAACACCATACCAAAGTTAATATACCCCTTTACCTATTCTATAGGTGTAGGGTATAATAATTATTAACTGTACATAGAACAGTGAACAGTGACTGCAGGTGACCAATTATTTTAGTTATCGATTAAATTAGTTATCGGTTTCATTTAAGGAGGCCTAGTTTGAATCCCAGTATGCATGAAAAATTTTTTACATTATAAAAGTTATAGTAAATGTGAAACAGCAAATATAATAGAATTTGTATCTTTATTGAAAATTAAAATATTCTAGATATTATCAAAGTCCAGTAGATTATATCTCGTTTAGTAATTTTATGGAGGAATTTATTAAAATCAATCCAAATTATAGAAACTACAATATGTACAGTAATTTTTCTTCTGTTCGAATCAACCATATACTGTGTTGTAATTAGACTTCTTAGCCTAACAGTTAAACTATTTTCATGTAAATATCTGTTTGCAATAGAAATCTGCAATATATATTATACAATATTAAACATTTATAAGTCTAGGATACGAAAGCAAAATTTTATATTATAGCCTATCTACAATGACGCTCTCGTTTCGCTCTCAGTACATAGTCAACAAAGGAGTGTTCACAATGACATGTACATGATAGCGTTTTATTTACAAATTTCATGAATTAAAAAATATTCAATAGTTTAGAGTTTATTGTATATCTTTTTTGAATAATGATTTAATATTATTTAACCTTAGATAGAAAAACAATTAATAATTTTACTAATTTTTTGTTCTGACAATATCGTATTATATACTCGTATTATTTTATTTTTCAATAGAAAATATTTTTCAAAGTTCAGTTATTTGACATTTGAATACGTTTAAAGAAAGGTAAAAAGTCAAAAGTTAACTTATTTCAATTGCTGCGTAATGGCTGCGTCAGGGCTGCGTCTATTGTAGACACTTTCATATAATTCAATACATTTAACTTAGTTTGACAGATAGCTTCGTGTAGAGAGCGAAACGAGAGCGCTCATTGTGGATTAGACTATTAGGCTAATATATTATTAAAATGTTGATAAAATGTCCTTAAAAAAGTTTAGAGATCCGATAGATGGGCGTAGTGGTAGTGTAAGTAAATAAATAAGTTTAAAATCAAAAATTCAATATACATAAAAATCTTTAAAAAATCTTTTATTGTTAAAACAGTCCTAAAATTTATTAATTTAAACCATTTGCTGACCACCTTGTTTCCACCAATTAAATTTAAAGTAAAAAATCGTGTAATTATTTTATTAATTCCATAATTTCAATTTTAAATATTAATTAATTTAAAAAAATTATGTATCTACTGGATTGACAACTCCACTTCTTCTGAATCAATCGCTATTATTAGGAAAAAAAAGAGTTTAACTCCATTTAAAATATAAAATCTTCTTTAAAGTATCACCATTAAATTTGTTACCACAAAATAGAATTATTAAAAGTGATTAAATTAATTGTGAGCAACCAAATTTTGCTTTAATTTACATTATATTAAAAAAAACAGCTCTTTTACTAAAATAGTCAATAAAAAAATTTAATTAAATAAAATTATTATAAATGAAATATATCTTTAGATTTTGTTTTTTTAATTTTGGATATATTTTATTTTATGAATCAATTTTATTATTAAATCTATAATAGGAAAATGGAAAGTTTTTTTTTTTATATTTTTTGTAATAAAATTTCGCAATAAAAAATTAAAAATAAATTTTTTTTTCTTTTATACGTCAGATTTTTTATAGACATCATTTTTAGTATTTTAATTTTTATTCTAATAAAATTTCTTTTATACTTAATTTTTTTTACTTGTATAGGCAAAATTAGATTTAGACTTTTTCTTTTTCGTAATTTGGTATATTAAAGAAAGATTATATTGCTGACATTTTAAATTTGATAGTAAAATTGAAAAAATTAATTTTAGTGGAAATTTTAGTGATTAATAAAAAAAACATAATGCGTTAGAACTAATTTATCAACATATGTTGTAGTTTTAAAAATATGATTTATCGCAACTTTAGAAAGAGACAGTATAGTACACATGACTAATAGAAAAGAGGGAGAAAAGGTATTATTCAGCACATACTATTACGTTGACAAAATCCTGGACTTTTACAAAAAAGTACTTTTTCTAAACATTTTGACAACGTTATTCAGCTAATTTTATAAACGATATTCAGCAAAACAAAATACATCGCTGGGCGATATTTTTATAGAGTATACTCACTTTAAACACTTAATGTCTAATATTCTGTCTAAGCTCCAACATTTTCGAATATAAATGGTTCTAATGAAAATTAGTCTTCATATGCTTTTAATGTTTGAAAGCAGGCGTTTCGCAACGAAACGAAATAAAAATTAAAAGTTTCAGAGGGATATTTATTTCGGAATAAGAATAATATTGCTCCGATTTAAAATATCGTTCGGGAACTTTATTCGAATCAAATTTTTTAACGAAAGTATCATAAAGACTTTAATCAAAACGAGGAAGAGTGTAGTAGGGTAGACTGTGTCAACTCTGGGATACCCGTATGACCGTAACATATACATTATATCATTCGGTTAATTACTTTTGGTAAAATTTCAAACATTCAGCTTTATTAGGTGTAAAAGAATGCTCATATAAAAGAAGGAGTTGTATGGCAGCTACTCGAACCCTTTGCAGTAGACAAACCAAATTTTGCAGTAGCTTTGGCCATTAAACTAAACTATTTTTGGCAAAGTTTCAGACACCCAGCTTCATTTGGTGTAGTGTAATCCTCATATAAAAGAAGGAGTTTTATGGCAGCTACTCAAACCCTCAGCAGTAGACCAACTAAATTTTGCAGTAACTTTGACCATTACACTAAACTATTTTATGCAAAATTTCAGACACGCAGCTTTCATAGGTATAGAGTAATGCTCATATAAAATTAGAAGTTGTATGGCAGGTACTCGAACCCGTGGACAAAAATGGCGAAATTTAAATAGCGATTCCATTTTTTGCATAAAAACGAATTTGTGAAAATTTCATAATCCTAGCTCCTTTACTTTTTGAGTTATCGTGATGACGGACGAACATACATAGCTAAATCGATTTATTTTTCGATTCTGATCCGATCCATACACTTGAGTCTATATCTACCCCCCCTCCTTCTCTGCGTTACAAACGTAATGGCAAATTTATTATACCCTTGGACTATATAGTCATACGGGTATAAAAATAAAGTTCTTCACGCTTTTACAAAAAATTAAAAGTCCCCATTTCTTGGGAATGAACAACAAGAAAAATTGAAAACAGTTCGACACTTAATCCCGCCCAATAAGTATCCCTTATAAATTATGGTGCCACTTTGTAAACTTTTCTAAGGTTTTTGACACTTTTTTGTATCTATCACAGAATCAGCGACTGAGTTTATTTAATCAATTTGGCCCGATATCCGGGTTCGAAGATAAAGTGCTCGATTTTTATTTCAATATTAAATCGAAACTGTTCCGAAAAGAATTTAAATTTTTTGTTCTTCGGATTTAAAAGAATTTTAAATCGTTCTTCGGATCAAAATTTTTTTCATTCTTCCCGGAATAAAATTTAATAAAAATGTTTTTTATTTTACTGCGGATAACAAAATGTCAAAAATCGGTTAAAATTTGCTCCAATATTGCTTCAGTTCCAAATCCCTGGCTTTAATATTTCAATATGCTAATTATTATTATTTAAAATTCGTTAACAAGGAGATTGAAGAAAAAACTACATTATATAAAAGTTATATTCTAGCAATGGGATATTGATAAAGATGGAAACTTCTCAATCCATAACCTTGCAGGAACCGAGAGCTTAGATCAGAAATTAACCAATTGATTCTAGTTTCTATTGAATTTTTTTTTAATTTATATATTAAGTGCAGAAATCAACTAATTAGAAAAAACTGAAGTAAAATTTTGAAACTGAAACTTACTATAATATGACTTTGGTCTATGAGAATGCCTTAATCCCTAATTACTGTACAAGCTAAAATTAATATGTAATTTAGCAATAACTAAATTTAAAATACTTTGGAAAAAAATAAATATTGAGCAAGTGATTCTATTTTAATTTCACTAATTATATTTGAAAATTATTACAAGCATATCTTTATATCACATTCTCTCCTTGGGGAATATTATTTCACAACACATTTAGTTAAATTCCCAGAAATATTGTGTCCCAAATCACAATAGTCCCGATTCCATCCATTTATAATTTTTCATTTCAAACGAATAAATTTCTCAAAATGGGAATTTAATCAATGAACTGAATTACTCATAAAAATGATTTTAACTCATATTTATCAAAAAATACTAAATATTAAACAGAATTTTCCAATACAAATACCAATTTCCGAAAAATTTTATATTAAAATTTTCTAAAGAAAGCAAATGAAAAGTATTTTTCTGTAGTAAATCCTGACAGAAATTCCAAGAAATTTAACCAAATATCAGTATAAACAAATCTTACCGGGATTTTGCAAAACATATTATAATCTGTGATTCTTTATAATATAAGTCCCACATTAAGAAGGTTCTGTCCTTTCATAAATATTTTTGATATTTGAAAAATGCATAGGTACTATGAAATCTTAAAGAATTTAATACCTAACAAATCTATCTGTTCCAATATGAACCAATGGATACGTGCTAAAAGAATCCTGTACTTACAGAAACATATCAAGAATCAAGGTACTTTTATAGTGACATTTGAACATATAAACACAGGTAGGTACACACACACACATTCTATATTGTCTTTTATAATACGCACAGTTGAAATCGAAATATAAAAAAATACAAATTTTAGGCATGGCATGTTATGTACCATATGAACGACATTAAGAGCTTATCTTCAGACATGTATGAATTAAAATATCGCTTTAGGTTAAACGTGTCCATTTTTTCTTTTGTCTTTCTCTCTCTTTTGTGATATTTTTATTTTTTTTTTTTGTATTTTATGGGTCATTCAAAATCGTTTGTCAGATTAAAAAAAAATTTTTTTTTTTGATTGTTGCTCTTGTATGTTAACCTTATGCACCTATGTTCAAAATACACCTTAATACAATTTTGTTATATGGTACGTACTATTTTCTTTTATTTATACGTTTTTCTTTTCAAAAAGTTGTTTCCAAGTTTTTCTCAAACAAAAAAAAATTCACAGAAAAATCAAAAGTCTAAAAAATAAAAAACTTTGCAAAAAAAAAAAAAAAATAACAATTGAAGAGGGTCTGAAAGCCATACAAGTAACTGTTCTATTATAATATAAACGGTAAATTCTTTTTAAAATTTTCATTTTCCAAATACTCAACCTCAACCTCTGTCCGAACCCCTCTACTGTACGACATAATAAAATGCAAAATAAAATAAGAATTAAAAACAAAACTATATAAAACTTGACAGATATTTTGTAGGTCGATTTGTTGTACAAATTATTGTGGTTTGAGGTTTAACTGTTATTTTTTTTTATTTTCAAATCTACTCTGATTCCCTATCAAATCTCCTCGAATTCTTCTTCATCTACTGATTTGTTTTTTTTTTGCAATTCAATTTAAAATGAATTTTATGCAGAAAACCATAAACTTGAATAGAATTCCAAATGAATTAAGAGAATATTTGACAGAAAAAATTTAAAATGGCTCCGAAAAAAATTTGCAAAAAAAAAAGTGAGTAGGTATAACTGAAAAATCGTAGATTTACTGTCACTCTATCAAATCGATTTAAATTCTATGAGTGAAGAAAAAAACACAAACAAAGAAGGTCAGAATTTAAAAAAAAAAATAATAAAAAAACCAAAAATGTCAGCCAACCATTAAATAAAAAAATACTATTTTATTTTCTAAAATAATCCAAAATAATAATAAAAATCAACAAATAACTTTATGTTTTAAAGTTTTAGCAAAAATATATCATTTTATTTTTTAATTAAAATTTGAAAATTTATTATTGATATCAAATCCTCTATATACTTAGTGATCCAAATCCAATGCAGCCAACCCAAAGAATGTGTTTTAAAAATTAAAATATTTTTATTTAAAAGTGCATTGCCTCAAATAAAATATGAAATAAAATCATTTATAAGTTAAATGTCTTAAATATAAAAACTGATCGATTTAATTTAATTTTGACAAAAAACAAAATTCAATCTGGTAACACTTTTGTTTTGATTGAAAAATTTAATAACTATAACTGTTTTTTCAGTTTGTACTGAAAAAAACACCAAAATATTTGATTGATATTCATTTGACATATTAATTTTGACCATGTATGAATTTTGTTTCAATGTGTAATATTATATAGTTACGAAATGTAAATAAATATTTAAAAATTTTAATAAAATTTTGAAAAAAATCTTTTAAAAATGAATATATAATTTAAATCTCTCATCGTGTTGCGCTAAATCTATATTTTAAGTTCCATTTGTTTAAATCACAAAAGTATGTAACTAATTTTATAAAAATAAAACCGTTAATAGGCGAACTTGCAAAAATTTAAAAAATTTTCAAGGTGTCATTACGAGAATTTAAGACACTCTGTAGCCTCATTTGTTCTATTAAATAGGCACTTTCCAAAAATTATACATTCTATATTATAAAGGGATTAAATATTAATATAATAAAAGGTATACTGAGTATCGAACTATTTACACTCTAAGCCACTTTGCTAACCACTGAACCATACAATTCTTACAAATTTATGGTCAGCTTTCTAATATAAATGTATCACTAACTGACAGAATGAAAAATAAACCGATAGATACATTACAGGCAAGTTCATATAGAAGTATAATATAATAACAAGTTACTTTACTTTAAATATTAGATACAGTTAGATCAGTATTAGATACAGTTATAAATAAAAAAAATACAATTAATAAAATGATTGCGTAGTTATGTAGATATTTTTAAGGAAATTTAAAATTAAGCTTTTCCTGTAATAGTGGTTGGTGCTGTGATGAACACACAATGATATCTTTTTTTAAGCAAGCATACTATATGTAATGGAGCATTCAACGTCAAACCTGTTGTATTAAAATTTTGAAAATAATAGCTTAAACCTTGTATATTTTTTAAGCATTAATAACTTCACTACACGACTTGGATCTGTCAGATACAAATAATATAAATTTCCTTTTAAGATTATTGGATGCACTTAAACCGTTTTCAAAACCTATTAAAAGCAATTTGCATATATAATAAAATATGACTTTTCTCTGTATACAAATGGCAATAGTTCAAATTTTAGGTTTTAAATTCAAAATTTAAGTACTCATAACCTCAAAAAATTAAGCCATTTATAATAGATCGTAAAAAATGTAAAAACTCTTTGTTTGTGATGTCAAAAACCATGATTCAAACTTAAATTTTCTTTCATTATATCTATTTAAGGAAAACTATATGTATTTTGGAAAATTTAATATATTAAAAAAATAATCAAAGTTCCTCTGGCACGCAAAAAAACATCCTAAATTAAATTCATATACAAATTGACAAGGCTTTGACATTAATGTGTGCGTCTGTTCTGCGTTTTATGATTTATTTTTTTGCATTTATTTTGAAGTGTCCTTTATTAAAATAATTTACAAACCCCTTTCCATTATTATTTTATGAATTTTATAAAAACAAAAAATAAATTTAAAAATATCATAAATTTACTTCAAAATTTAATTAATCATAAACTTTTTATAACTTTAAAATAACCTTAAGCTAATTTTTTTCCTCAATCGGTATATTTGTCCCAATATTTATAGGCTTTCATTATACTCTCTTTCAATAAATATTTAAAATATCTTCAGATTTTTTTTTTTTTCATTTAATAAAAAATATATATATATATACATTACATATATATTTATATATATATAATATAATAGATATAAAGACCTTAATCAAAAAATAACACAGCCATCAGAAAATTGATCACAAATCAATAAAATGATTCCATAAATATTAATTAGAACACGGAGCCATAATAGAATGGTGTTTTTATAAAAGCAAAATAAAAATTGTTAGTGTAAATATAGTGTCAAGGCAAATGTTAAACGTCAGTTTTTATTAAAAAAATTTTTTTTTTTTTTATTAATAATTTTTTTTAATATTACAAAAATTTTTATTGTAAATTATACATACAGACATAATATAATATTTTCCAAAGTATGAAAAATACAAGGAATAATATATAAAAATTGTCTCGAGTCTCGACGACTAAATAACAATCAAATAACGGTGTTTTGTTTTTTTTTTGACAGAGGGAATAAAGGAAGTTATACACATTACACATCCTATAGTGTCATAGACATCGTCACTTTGATAGATCTATCGTTCATTTCTGTGCTTATGAATTTTTTTATTCGCATTTTTTCTGAAATTTAAGACTATATAATAAGCTATATATTATATAATTTATATATATATAAATTCATTTTAGTACATAATTCTCAAATGAAAATTCCTTATTATAGGATCTTGATTATTTTATGTGTTTATGTAAATTAAGTCTATTTGGAAAAAAAAAAAACTAACTGCCTTGAACTACATACAAACAAATCAAAGTATAGAAAAAAAAAAAACAAAAAAAAAACAAAAATAAAAATTTATGAGCTCGAAAAAAAGACTTGAGGGAAAAAATTCTTTTGTTTATTACATCTGATCCCAGCCGATTATTAAATCTGAATGATAGCATATTTTTTTTTTTTTTTTGAATTTTAGAGATATTTTGAAATATATTAAAAAAAATTCCATAAGAAATTTAATAGCCAAAAATGTGAATAGATCTAATTATCGATTTAATTATAGAATACGAATACTTCAACATTTCATTATAAGAGAATTGATTCTTAAATCTTTAAACACAATCTTTAAGTTTTATTTAATGATTTAAAAGTTTAGATAAGTTATAATGAAATATTCAATTATTCGAATAAATCTGTATATATTGTAAGTACTTTAATGTTTGGATAGTATGATCAAGTACCAATCATAAATTACAGCAATTACATTTGAAGTGTCAGAAAGACTACAAAGACTGATGCACATAAATCTACTCTAAAAGGACTGATGTATATAAATCTACTCTTTTTAGATTTACAAAATCCAATATGTAATTTATAAGGTTTAGGAGTTGTAAAAAATAATCAATATTTTGTAAAAAGCTTGAAAGTAATTGTAATGAAAAGTTTCGAGTACTATTACTATAATATTCAAACTTAAATGATTACGATTACTAGGAATGAGACATGATCTATTATTCATATTATATTGTCTTTGATTTTAGAAATAGATAATCTTAAAGTAATCTAGTTAAATTTTCGATTACTTTTGATTACTAGAAAATATTCTAAGAATAATCTGAATTACTTTTTGATTAATTAATTTCTATTGCACGGAGTAATTGTAATGAAAAGTTTCGAGTACTATTACTATAATATTAAAATTTAAATGATTACGATTACTAGTAATTGAGACATGATCTACTATTCATATTACATTGTTTTGGATTTTGCAAAAGATAATCTAAAAGTAATCTAGTTTAATTTTCGATTACTTTGGATTACTAGAAAATATTCTAAGAATAATCTTAATTAATTTTTGACTAGATATTATGTAATTAATTTATATTGTAATCATAAACATCGAAAGTATTTTAACTTATTATAAGGAGTACTTGTAGATTGCTTTTAAGTAATCTAAAGTAATTTTTTAGAGATGAATTACAGATTCTCTTTTAATAATTACTTATATAGTCCAAATATTTTTTTAAGTAAATTATAGTAATTAATGGTTTACAAAACGTTTAATTTATATTTTTAAGTAATCGTAATCGTAAATAAAATCGTAAGTAATCAAAATTCCAAAATTGATTGAACTACTGTATAATAGTTTTTATTAGTCAAATGGAAAGTACTATTAACAATTTCTTATTATTAAGTAAATTATTTTTGATTAATTATATGTTACACTACATATTTATTAAGTTTTACAAAAATTTTAACACATCACTCATTAAAATTTAAAGGAGGTTTGGTAATTTGTCTACAAAAAATTCATCCCCATTAATCAATTATGTATATAGTACAATATATGAATTAATAATTATATGGTTTACCATCTATTAAAAAAAAAGCATAATTAAATACGAGTATTAACTATCTTTTTAATATTTAAATTTCTTTTGATGTTTCAAAAATTTTAATAATACATTATAAAAGTAAATTTTCAAACGATTAGACACACATGTAAAATAATTTTAAATGTAATTATCAATTAATTTGAATTTTTAATTAAAATTCAATATATTCAAATACATATATGTTATGTATTATATAAGATAGATAGATAGATTTTATGTAAATAAATTTAATATAATAAAGTAAGTATTTCAAAATTAATATTATTAAGTGGTTTTAATTAGTGACAAAATCAACATAAGGAAATTTGTATTCGGTTTTAGTATTCAATTAAAATATAACTACCCTTTGTAACAATTTATTGTTTGCATTTATTAGTAGTTACATAATATAATAATATAAATGTAGTTATATTTAATTGCATAATAACTGCTTTTGTTAGAATATAATTCAATTAAAAACATTTAACATATACTTAATATTAAAATGTAATCTTGAATTTATTAAATTCTTAAATGATATTGTTAATTTAATTAAAGAGTATTCATATTTACGGTAATTGGTTTTTAGCTTTTAGACCCAATTATATGTTTTAGTATAACACAGAACACATTTTAAATAAATCATGGAAAAATTAGTATATTGCAACTGAAACAATTCAAAGAAATTGTCAACTTTAACTAAGATAGATCTGATAATTAAAAGTAGACATTGTATAGACATTATTGCAGTGATGCAGCCGTTACTGATTACTGTGCAACGTATCTCAAGGTGCATTTATATTGGAGCTGCGAGACGCGATAATATCATTGCTTAGAAAGTTGCATACATGATTTTAATAGAGGTGTTTATACTGGAGCATCGCTTTGATCAACGATAGAGAATATATTATTTCCTACGCTATGCTCTTATCGACGCTCTTATCACTTGTCTCAGCTACAATGTAAACGCATCCTAATATCTAAACGTAAATCAGTTAGAGGTGGATAAGCAAAATTGTGTTGAAGAACTACAAGTATTGAAAAAAAGGGGTTGTAGTAATGCCGCGGAGTGATATGACAGTGGTTAGAGTTCCGATCTCTCATCCAAGAGTCATTTGGTTTAAATTATTATCCATATAGGGATTAATAGTTCAACATCGAATAGGGATTAATACTTTTACAGTAAAATGAACACATAGAAAATATATATTATTAGCAAATTAAATAATAAAGAAATACAAATAATTTTAAAAACTAATTTACTTTAAAAATATAACTCACAGATAAAAATTGTATGGGAAATTTATTAGAAAAAATTTTATTAAGACATTTGATAAATAATAAAAATAATATAAGCCTAAAGGAACTTTTTTTTAGGAGGGTTAACGTAAAGCTTTCAAAACCACCCAGAATAGCAGTACAGGGCTCATCATGGTAGTGTTGTACTGTAACCAACTAAACTTTTTAAAAATCAAACTTGGAATGGACCATAACTTCATATTTGAGTTTTTAGAATCGGGATTCGGAAAGCAAATTAAGGATAGTATTTGGAAATTGGAATTAAGCTAATTAGGATAAAGTTAGGACAATTAGAAGAAGAACAATTCTTTAATATTCGGAAAAAGATTAAATAAATGGTAACGAAATGATAAATATAAATGTCAACAATTCTTAGAATCAGTTATAATATTAATCTTGCAAAGTTTATTCCTTTCCCTGTTTCCCAAAAACTTCTTTGTTATAGCATCAAAGTAACTTTTCAATTAAATCAGTAGATAAAGAATATAAATTTGAACACAAGTACACAAGTACATAAATGAATTAAGTACATAAAGGAAATAAATTTAAAAATCATTATTAGTATCTATAATTTCTTTTGAAAATATTCCTGAAATAAAGGAGAAAACAAAGTAATATAAAAATAATAGTACATAACAGTACAATATAATAATAATAATAATAATAATAGTAAACACCAATTTAATACAAAGACATAATATATATTATATAATATACAAGGTAATTTCAAATTATCTAGAGTAGGCATTAAACGTTTTTTATAAATCACATTTTTATGTGAACGTTTTCGTCACATAAAAACAACAATTTTTTTTTTTTATATTACAATCCAGTTTCCTGTAAAGTAGTTAAAATCCATAAAAATGTTATAAAAATTATTTTTTACAGACAAATACGAGTACTATGGTGACACAATATATTATGATACAATAACTATATACGAGTATTATATGAGTACTTAAAAAAATTTTTTCTTCATTTTCTCTTTTAAAGGTAATTTTCCATTTTTTTTATATAATATATAGAGTTAAACATTAAGTACATATATAATACTCGTATATAATAGTTAAAAAATTTTTAAACTGTCATTTTGTATATATATATGTATATGTAAATAAACTATTCTTAAATGACAAATTTTTGTCTAATAAAACGTATTTTGTGAAATGATTTTTTAATTATTTTATAATTTGTAATTGTTTATTACGATTAGAGAAGTACTTAATATGATGTATTCAAAATGACACGTGAGAGTATTAAAAGTACTTAGCATATAATTAAAAAAAATTTAACAGGGTAGGGAAGGAGAAGGGAGTCTGCAATTGTTAATAGTGACAATTTTAAAAAAACTTTTTTTTTTTTATTAAATGTTAATCTTTTTGTTTTAAATCGAAAACATACAGCTTTAATTTAAAGTTTATTGCAGATTTATAAGTTCTTAAAAGTTTCAATTATACGATATGACAAAAGTCCTGGAGTCATAAGTCCGCCCGGAATTAATTATTCTCAAAAAATAGTCCCAGGGCAATAATAATCTTCCGGAGATTATAACTAGAATAGATAAATAAGCTTGTTTTTGAAAGATTAATTTCAGAGGAGACTTTCGACTCTGGAACTTTTGTCATATCGCCGGTCACTTGCAGTTTTATTAGTTCACTCGTACACTGGAAAAATTTTACTGGTATCCATTAACATAAAAAAAAATTACAGCTGCTTTATAAAATATTAGATTAGTAGTAATTAGAACATCGGAGAACCATAATGCTCTAACTTACAAAAAACAAATACTTAATCTTCTTTTTAAGAGTTGTTATAAAAAATCATGGATTACCATTCGAATTGAAAAAAACTAAAAATAAATCATTCTTCATTACTTTCATATTCTTTATGACTTACTTCTATGGAAAACCCGTTATTTTTTTAAATAGCCTTGCCACACTATAACACATCTGATATTTTTAATTATCGACTTAATACAAAAAATTGATTTGTTTAAATCGTATTTTTGGTATACCTAAAAATACAGGTAATTGTTTGTGTTTTTTACTTCGTTGTTAAATTTAAATTTCCTCACCCAATCTCATCATATGGAAAATCTATTATGGGAAAAGGACATATTAAGGTTAATGCCTCAAACACACAGTATTCCGATATTTCCTTGAAATACAAAATAACTTCGTCTAATAGATAACTTAATAGTTACTTCTACGCTTACCTACTCCAATCAGTACTTGCCCCGTACAATTTAGTCATCAAATTTGTTTTATAGAACACCTGTTATTAAGAAATCGCACAATTATTTTATCATCTCAGTACAGGATAGAATAGCAGGACAGAAGCTAATCTTTGCGGTTCATTTCCTAAATCAAACGGTACACTTATTTTAAGGTCTATTCTAAGTTTGATTTTGAAATCTTTATTTTGTTAAGCTCTTTCTGATTCTGATCACCAAAATTATGAAGAAGCTGAAAAAACTGGAATTAAGTCATGGGCCTAGTTTCCTAAATAAGGAATCTACTGTTAAATCAGTAGATTATCGGCTGGGTGGCACAGTGGTTAGAGTGCCAACTTTTCATGCGAAAGGCCCCGGGTTCGAATCCCAGTGAAAGTGAAAAAACTTTTATCTGGTTTTAACTCGACTCAGCTACCATTCGCCTTTGGGTTCAAATTAATGGCTTAATTAATAATTAATAATTATATATCTTTAATAAAAAATACATAAATATAACAATATAAACAAATACAAAATGTAAACAAATAATTCAATTAAATAATATAACTCACTGATATAGAATACCATATAAATCTAATACAAATTATTACAATATAAACAAAAATAGAACTGCATTTATTGAAAATCTAAGACATTTCTACATGTTATAAGGCGTAGTACTATCTCATGTTTAAATTGTATGTGGAATTCATTTGATCAGTTCTAATATATGAATATATCTCCCCTGTTCCGACATGCACATATATAGTCAGGCTGTTTAGCCTATCACAGTGAACAGTTAGCACGTAGAGGTGCGGGCAAAAAAAAAAAAAAAAAAAAAAAAATTCAAATCCCAATATATTAAAATAAAATGTAATTACAATGTCTTTACATTTCACAGCAACATTAAGGATTGATAGTAATTATAAAAGTAATTTGTAATCATAAATGTAATCATAATAAGTTTTTCAATATCTGATTAAATTTTACATGAATTGAACAGTGTTACCATATATAAGAAAAGTATAATTTTCATAACGATTTCCCCCGACGATGTATGGAAAACTATTAAAACTTAATATATATATATATATATATATATTATATAACATATATATACATATATATATATATTAATTTTTTTTCAAAATTTTCATCTGTTCTTTTTTGATCTTGTAATAATTTTTATTGAACTTAAAAATTTGTATTGTACAAAAAAAATACAATTTTTTATCTCCGTTACTTTACCAATAAAATTATTCCGTTATTTTTTTTTTACTTTTTAGCACATTTTCAAAAAATTTTGTAAAAATGTGCCTATATAGCTTCACTCTGTCCGTCCGTCCGACCGTCCGTATGTTTACAAAAACTTTTATACCGTTTGAAATAGAGTAAAGAAATTTTAACCATGGGTAGTTTTTGCAAAAAAAATAATTTCATAGAAAAATTTTTTTCTGTAGCCCCACCTGTTACGGGGCTACAGCCCCCCAAAGTTGGAAAAAGCCCTATATTTAAATTGTTATAACAAGAGTTCTGTTACATATATTTTCAATCTGAAAACGGCAAATGATAGCTGGTTTCATAAAATTTATAAATTTTTACAAGGCAAATGTTTAGGGTTGCCATACGGTACTAAAATTTAACATTACGCAAAACTCAATTTTCGAAAAATTTTTGGTCACACATATCTTCTAAACGGTTTAAGCTAGGATCTTGAAATTTTGGGAGGAGTTAGATACTCAGAAATTAGTAGGAGTCGGTTAACAAAATTTTTTTGTCAAGCCCCCTGTTTAGGAGCTATAAGGGCCCGAAAATTGAAATTATGCTATTTTTAAACACCTGTAACTTGAATACCTGTCCAATTTTTTTATTAATAATATACAAAATTTAAAGGTCCAACATTATATTTTAACATATGTTAAAGGTTTTTCTTAAATTTAAAAGGGGTTCCTTAAATTGAAGAAAGTGTCTCTTAGTTTTACCCATTTTTGCTTAGATAAAAATTAGATAAAATTCTAAGTAAAATTCCAAATTTTTGTGTAATTCACAATTTAATTCCTAGAACCTAAAAAACTAGAGGATGAGGGGGGGGGGGAAGTTGAAGTTAGAGACTTGAGAAATTTGGCAACCTTCCCCATTGAAGGGCTATAACAACTTTTAAATAAAAAATTTACTGTTAGCAGTAAATTTTGTAAGTCAGTAGTAACTATTTCCAAGTAAATATTTCCAAAGTTAAACTCAGTATGTAATACAATATAATTTTGAAAATGTGCTTTTTTAAAAACCCATGGTTTTTTTCATCACTTGTTTGAACCGTTATTTCTTTTTAATTTTTTTTTTTTTATAATTTCCTTTTTCCTATCAACATTAATGAGAACTTAAATATTATTTAAGGAGATATGTATGTAATCATGTTATATTATGGTCAAACAATATGTATTTATGTGTAATATATACATATATCAGGGACGAATCGTCATGTATTGATTAGATTGAGTGCTTCTCCAAGTAAAAAATCCAAAAAAATCGTCAATAGCAATTTTTATTTTCCTAAGTTTCTAATATCTAAACTATTCTATTTGATCAAGTAGCCATAAAGAATAGAACAAAAAATCCAGCTAAAAATTCAATACATATGATTTTGATTTAATATACATTATACAGGCATACAATAAATAATCTATGATACGAATAAACTACACACACTTTTTCATTGTTAAGCACCATGGAAACAAGAGAAATAACAAACAAAGCAAACCACTTGAAATTATTTATTGAATATTGAGTCGCAAATATGCAATAAAACTTTCCGCGACATAACTACAATTCAAATGTAATAATAAGAAACAAATTAAAAAAACAAAATCAATTTACACAGTAAAATGTAGTACGAATAATGATTTCTTTTGATGCATTATTTGAAATATGTGATGGACATGTAGTTTTGCTTTGATATTATTTTTTCTGTACAATACAAACAAACGAACACACATAATGTTTATAAGATAATAAATAAATGTAAGAAAAATAATAGCCACAAAGAATGATTTATTTTTATCATTATTGCGGAGTTGAGGGTTTTATATTGTATTATTTTCTTTGCGATATTGAAAATTTGAGAATAATGATATGCGACGATTTTCTTTTACATGAGCTCTCTACTTTTATATATTGAATTTTTTATGATACGATTTTAGACGCACGTTTTAATTATTTTTGGAATATGTAGTTTTGAATTTGTTCACTACTGTAGAAAAATTATAGTGTTTTAGATAGATAAATAAGTCACGTTTATTTTAGGAATTATATCGTTAGTGTCAATAATTTTAAGATTTATTTTTTATTATAAAATGGAAAGCTGCAATTGCATTATTGAAAAATTAATACAACAGTCATTTTCTTCGCAAAATTTTGAGGAAAAATTAAACATTATAAAAGATGGTAGGCCAATTCCTACTCTTTTAATAACAACAAAAATACAGCGTTGTATTCGGCATTTTGCCG